>CM056598.1:26487772-26570272 GCA_029721355.1 Tegillarca granosa | reverse complement strand
CCACTGTGCCATGATATTATGGCCATCAACTGCTAGTGATATGAAACTGTGTGTGTGCCACTCTGCCATATTATTATGACTACCAACTGCTAGTAACATGACTTTGTGCCACTATGCCATAATATTATGGGCATCAATTGCTAGTGGTATGAAACTGTGTGCCACTATGCCATATTAAAATGACTACCAACTACTAGTAATATGCTAGTGTGTGCCACTGTGCCATGATATTATGGCCACCAGCTGCTAGTGATATGACAGTGTTTGTGCCACTATATATTAAGTGAAATTAAATTTACTTTTATAGAATTAAAACATTGTAATCAAAATAATACGCAAAGAATAATCAGGCTCAATGGATTAGAAATACATGAATAATGAATGGATTTCATTTTGATGCTTACAGAGTTTGTTTTTACAGCTCCACTTTATTAGAAACAAAATAATGTGCTTTATATAGCATTTTAGAAAAATAATATTAAAATGTTATGAAATGAAATGAGATAAATTTTTGTTAAAAAATAACTGTTTATTTTCATAAATTTCTCATTTAAACTTTAAAACATCTCTTACCTTTAAAATCTAAAAACTGTGGAGATCAAACCTAATGACATCTTTATCAATAACTTTTTGATGAAATTAAACTTCAAAGACACACCTTTAAGCTAAACTTGTTGTAAGATTTTAATTCTATGTTGATATTTAAACAAATTTTTAAAATATGTTTGTTTTTTTTTAAATTTCAGATCCAAGAAACTGTTTTGATATTTAAATTTTATGGATTTTTGAAGAATTTTAACATTGACTGGAATATAAAATTATTAAAATATTTAATTAATCAGCCTCGATTGGACATAATTTGTTGGTAAGTACATGTAGCACTATATTCATTCTAAATTTAGCCTTAATTTATTGTTGATTTTACTTAAGAAAGATGAAAATATGTATAAAACAGACTTCTTGGTGTGAGATTTATCTTGAAGTGCACAAAACAACCCATATCTTAGGTGGTAAGAATTTAAATGACCCAATTCTGATATCGTTTATAAAAAAGTTAAACCTAGTTAATAAATAAAGTGTCAAAAATCAGTGGTAAAAAATTTTAATAATCAAGAACACTTAATTTTATCTTTGTAGGCTCTTTATAATTTACCGATTTTGCCAAATCTTGAACTAGGCTCTTTAGAATTTACCGATTTTGCCAAATCTTGAACTAGGCTCTTTATAATTATCTGATTTTGCCGTATCTTGAACTAGGCTCTTTATAATTTACTGATTTTGCCAAATCTTGAACTAGGCCCTTTATAATTTACCGGTTTTGCCAAATCTTGAACTAGGCTCTTTATAATCAACTGATTTTGCCAGATCTTGAACTAGGCTCTTTATAATTTACTGATTTTGCCAAATCTTGAACTAGGCTCTTTATGATCAACTGATTTTGCCAGATCTTGAACTAGGCTCTTTATAATTTACTGATTTTGCCAAATCTTGAACTAGGCTCTTTATAATTTACTGATTTTGCCAAATCTTGAACTAGGCCCTTTATAATTTACCGGTTTTGCCAAATCTGGAACTACCATTTTGCGTAAAATACAAAAACATTCCTTGATCAGTATGCATAAAGGTTATAGTATTATCGTTTATGGTAAGGATTACGGTACACTAGTCTAACTTAAAATTTACTTGATGCTAATTAATACACACTAATTAACATTAAGTAATAAATCATTCATCAGGTCTAGTTAGACTTCACATTGAGAATTACCAGTCAGTACTTAAGTAAAAAGAATTACCGGTACTTAAGGAAAAGAATTACCAGTACATGTACTTATGAAAGAAATTACCATTACTTACTAAAAAGAATTACCAGTTCTTAAGAAAAAGAATAACCTGTATCAAAGAAAAATAATTACCAGTACCTAAGAAAATGAATTAACAGTTCTTGAGAAAAAGAAATTACTAGTGCTGAAGAAAAAGATTTACCCAATATTTAAGAAAGATAGCTAGTAATTTTCTTAGGGTTTTTAAAAAAAAAAAAAAAAAATATCACCAAATATGAGGTGTATGATATGTGCACTGGGAAAAATATACTCATCTTTTCTGTCACATGGAGCAAAGGATGGTTAAAATAAATAATAGGGCGAGAGATGACCTAACTATATCATGTCTCCCTTTATGAGTGATAAGTATAAAGCCTCCCTGCCCTCTAGGGATGAGGATACTGGAAAGGTCACCTCAATTCATTTATCTTCCTACTGTTTGTAAAAGATAAGACTAAGTACAACTAAATAATCCTCTGTATAAAAAAAGTGCTCTGTATAACTGAAATGCCCGTCAGGTCAACATAGGTGTTATTCATTACAACTTTTCTGGATTATCAGGGGTCTTCATGGCTTAGTGGTCTGGTATTCAAGTTAACAAATCACAGTATTTGCCTTTTACTGCCTAGCTTTTAATTCCCTTCAGGAAGATCCTAATACCTAATGTATGTGAAAGTTTTTTCATTTCCCTTTAGTTGAATCCTCTTGGGAAAATCCGAGTGTGAGAAATTTTGTCAGTTCACTTTTAAAGGTTGGTGGTTTTCTCGAAGCATGCTAGTTTCTTCCACCATTCCAGAACTGACTATCTCGATATAAAGGGAAAGAATCTTGACCCGGGTGGTTGTAAAATGACATTTCTCCACTCCACTCCCTTGTCGAAGGTCATTCGTTTCTCCAGGTGCTTTCCTGCTAAATCCTAGAACTGATCATCTCAGGTCAGAAACTGGAAAAGACTAGAAATATGACAATAATACTCCTTTCCAATCTGCTCTATTTTTAGAACACTATTTTAAAATTAATATGTCATATCAGGAGCATAAAATTCATTTATAAATTTGATATGAGTTTAATGAATTTGCCTAAATTAGTATTCAAATTTAGGTAAATGTTACTCTAAGATCTTAACTCCATCAGAACATAATGATGTTGTTTCACTAGAAAATTGATACCGATCTACAATATAGTATTACAGTTTTATTTTTGTGCAGTTTGGTATGTCTAATTTGTCTGTTAGACCATAGATAATTCAGCTGTAGAAGAAATATACAAGTTATATGTAATAGCAACTTTGCCTCTAGCTTATGATATTGAGGATGAGTGATGACCCCCCCTCCCCCTCTCTCTCTCTACTCTCTCTCTCTCTCTCTCTCTCTCTCTCTCTCTCTCTCTCTCTCTCCTCTCTCTCTCTCCTCTCTCTCTCTCTCTCTCTCTCCTCTCTCTCTCTCTCTCTCTCTCTCTCTCTCTCTCTTCTCTCTCTCTCTCTCTCTCTCTCCATACTGGGATTTAACTAGATTATCATGATGTTGTACCATATTATCAGTACTGGTTTGTCAGTTCTGGAAGTTTTAAATAAAGTCTTTCATAAGTTGTGATCTAATGAGTCATTAAGGTTAAGATTAATGTAAAAATGTTAAAAGATAGATATCCACAAAATCGTAGATAGATATCCACAAAAATCATAGATAGATATCCACAAAAATCATAGATAGATATCCATGAAAATATACCGGTAGATAAATATCCACCAAAATCATAGATAGATATCCACAAAAAATACAGATAGATATCCACAAAAAATATAGATAGATATCCACAAAAAATATAGATAAATATCCATAAAAATCATAGATAGATATCCACAAAAATCATAGATAGATATCCACAAAAATCATAGATAGATATCCACAAAAATCATAGATAGATATCCACAAAAAATACAGATAGATATCCACAAAAAATATAGATAAATATCCACAAAAAATATAGATAAATATCCACAAAAATCATACATAGATATCCACAAAAATCATACATAGATATCCACAAAAAATTATAGATACCGGTAGATATCCATCACTCTCAATTGTCACATCAAAATATCATAGAATTGTCTGCTTATCCTTATTACATGAGAAGTTGTTTTATTACACACATTCTTCACAACCATTTTCTCTGTGTTGTATTTTATGTTGTTTTTATATTATTCCTGAGTAGTGACAGCTTTTTCCTTGGTAGTGACAGCTCATTAAAACTGATTTAACTCCTGGGAGTAATGGTCATGCCCTTCCTTATTACAAGACTCTTAAGTTAAAAGATGATTGATTCTACCTTTATGAAAACTTTGGATTTGTATGACATGCCTCCATAATTGGTGACTGATTACCATACTCATTATAAAACAGTGTGTGTGTGTTTGTGTGTGTGTGTGTGTGTGTGTGTGTGATAGATAGATAGATTGAGAGAGAGAGAGAGAGAGAGAGATGTTTTGCATGTCTCAGGGTTTGGCGGCTAAGAATGTCTATGAAATGAAGGCCGGAGGGTTTATTCACAGCATCTTTACTTAGCTGATAAATCTGAGATCTATTTGATCAGCAACCCCTTCAACTCCACCCCTTCTTTATGTAGCCCTGCTTGTACACTTCCTAACCAACAGACTGGAACCTGTCAGGGTTGTGGTATTTTGTAAATTCTCTTAAATAATTGAAGTTCTTAGATTCATGGAAATAATCCTTTTTTGGGAAATCACTGCGTCATGGTTTTATGTTTTTATTCTTTGAGGTAAATAAATTACTAATTTCAGTTTAATGTATTACACAAATCACTGTTATATACATTTGTAGTATGGCTACAAAAAAGTTTTATTTATTATAAAGAAACTGCATTTATATTCTGGTCCCTTAAAAAAACTGTGTAATTTTTCACACCTTTGGCCATTATTCATAACAGATTTAAAGAATTTAATTTCCTGACATTCATTTTTTTCTTTATAACATGGTGGTAATATTTTTTATAAAGTTATTTTGACAGGTATGATATGAATTAACTTTGGTCTAACCCTATAATGGGTTGGTTATCAGTGTCTGACATAACACTGTTTTTTTTTTTTTTTTTTACCTAAATCCACCCACACGATGTACCTTTATTTTCACTGATATAGTTTATGCATACCTGGCAGTATGATACCTATAGTACCGGTAAATAAGCTTCATTGATCTCCATATCTGTTGCTCGCATTTCACTTCAATAAAAAATTACATGAAGGATTGTTAATACTGTGTTTATTACTCCAATTTATATACAATGTATATTACCAGTATAAGTAACCATTATTCATATGTTAATTTTTGAATAATATGTATTTAAATTTTGAAAAAGAGAAGAAAAAAAAAAACTTTTGTGATTTTTAATTTATTTCAAATATAATGACATATATATATATATATATATATATATATATATATATAACTGGCAACAGGTCTTTAGGTTGAGACAAGAAACCAAGAACATGTTCTGTTAGAGAACCTTCACCCTTCACTCTTCATTGCATATCATTATAGGTTTTTGCAATTTTACAAATAGCTGGTGAAGTCTTCATATATCAGTATTCCTTGATACTTTCTAACCATTTTCAAAATTGATATACATATGTTCTATTCTAAGTGTCAGACAGTAACACTTTGTCACAACCTTTATAAAGAAAAAAGGACCGAGATCTCAGATCCTTTTGTAATGAAAAAATGGGGCAATGAATAAAGTTGCAAAATTCATTTAAAATGAAAGAAACAGTGGCAGTAAGTCATGTTGCTAAACCCCTTTATAATGGAATAAAGGATGGCATTAACTGAAGCTACCAAAAGAAATGGTGGCAGTAAACCCCTAAAAGAAATGGGGATACTGATGTAGCTATTTGACATAAGGGAAAGAAAATTGCATTAACCTACACTGGTGAAATATCTTGATTTGCCCTAAATCATTTCTACATTGTTGATTTAATCAAAATACATGATATATATCATTAGAGGTGTGCTGTTATAGATTTGTATGCCTAAGGTTACCAGTGTCTCAATATGTTACTTTTTAACCCCTCCCCCCTGAGTACTAAGTACATATACTAGATGGTTTGTATTCAGACTGTAGGTGTTTAAATAACTTGTGTATTTTTTGTTAACACATTAATTTCATGAAACAATTAAAATATTCTTTATTTTTAAACTTCTGAGACAGATATGTATAAGTCTTATGGCATTTTGCCTAAAGAACAGTTATTTATTTTAAAGTGGAATTAAAATGCATTTTAAGTTTTAAAACCTCAGTATTGTATATATATCTTGAAATTGATTTATGTAATACATGTATGTAGGATGGTTTAAGAATTTTTTTGTTTTGTACCTTTAAGGGCTTATGAGTCATATTTGTTCTTTTGTTTGCCATAATAGTTCACCTGCACAAAGAATAAACAAGCTTATGTCATGTCCCTGGCTGGTGTTCCTTTGTTTTGAGGGAGCTCTGTGGCTGAGTGGTATAAAGCACATGCCTACAGATCCCCATGCCTCTCGCTGCTTACGTTCAAATTCCACTGAACCAGATCCTATCATGAGAAAGTTTGTCAGAACACTTGCTGAAAGATTGGTGGTTATCTCAAGGCACTCTGGTTTCCCCCTCCATTCCAGAACTGACTGTTTCAATAAAATTGAAAAAATCTTGTGTAATTCTCCATTATTTCACTCCACTCATTTGTACAGGCTTTGCAATTAAGCTGATGTCACAGTCCTGAGACCTGCAGTTTTTTTAGCAAGACCTAGAGCAATCTATAAGTTTCAAAGAACTGTCAAAATATGAGATGCATGTCAATTAGAATTTCATTCAAATTTTGAATTGTCAGTTAAATATTGTCTGTTTTGGTCAACTTGAATATTGCTTCATTCTTGTTGAGTTTCCAAATTCATTTATTCTAGGGTTTATTTTGTTTTTGTTTTTCGTTTTTGTTTTTGTTTTTTTAAATTTTGATAAGTATCCAGATCTATTTCCAAACCCCTATATTACATCACAATGTCATTAAACAAATAGCAGTGATGAATCAAGGTTTTGCTGGATTGTGGGTGTATTAATAAGCTCTATGATTAAGTTTTTAATACTTTTAGTACTGGTAAGTCATTTGAGGTTTTTGAGTTCAGATCTTTTATTTATAGACACACCATCTGTTTTATCCTTGTTCCACAATGACTCTTGATTGATTTTCAATCTTGTTTATAAGTTCATTATACAGGTGACTAATTCCTTATCAAATTTACGTACAATTTTTGATAACTTGGTTTAGATTGATTACTTAAAGTGCATTAAAATTTGAACATTTCTATTTTATTTATAAGGACAGATGCTTGAGAAGTCGAGTAACAGTTTTATTTCTTAGTCAGTCCTTGTTTCTTTCACATATATATAGGGGGTCAGTTTATTCCCCGGTAATGATTCTTTCACTAATTTGAAGGTGGTCAGTTCAGTAACTGTCAAGTTATTTCACACTAGGAATTTTTGAGTTTTATAAGATAGAAAAGAAAAAAAACTTTATGAAAACTAGTTATTGTTTTATTACCAATTCTTCTCCAAGAAATTTTATTTTTGGTATAAATACAAAAAGTTGTAAAAAATTATATTTATATATATATATATATATATATTTAATTTATTTATTTTGTCTTTTCTGATATATTCATAATGACAATAACACTTTTTGTACTAGTACATTAAAACACAAAATATGTACAGCTTTTGTAGTTTGAAAGAGGGAAAAAGTACAACCCTTGTGAAGCCGGAACTAACTACTAATGGATAGTACTTAACTTAGAATGCCACAGTTATTTACATTATACTGTATAGATCTACAGTTCATCAGACAGGAATCTTGAATTATGTAATAGATACTTAGTCAGAAACTGAGAGAGAGAAAGAGGAGAGAGAGAGAGAGAGATGGTTACCCAATTAGTGTTTAGATAATTGACTTCATATTCAGATCATTTTTATGTTTTTTTTTAGTTTCTTTTTTGTCACTGCCTGCTGTTTAATCAATAGCCAAGTGGTCATAGTACACAGTTACAAATCACATCTCCCACCTCACCTAGGTTTAAACCCCACTCAGGAGAAATTCTATTGTGAAAAAGTTTTACAGTTCCCGTCCTGAAAGTCATGTTTTTTTTTTCAGGCATTCCAGTTTTCTTTACCATCTCTGTACTGAATGCCTAAAAAAAGATAAAATCTTGACTGTAGCATTACATGTTATAACTCAACTCAACTACCTACCTACTTGGAACTCCTTATATAAGTAAACTGAGCTACCAGTACATTGTTGAAAAGATATTCATTAACTGTCTCTTCACATCTAGCAGGCAATTATAAAAAGTTTGTTTTTTTTCCAGAGGCAATGTTACTGTATGAAAACCTTTTTGTATTGTAAAAATTTGTGATTTTAATCTAAATGTTAACTGGAATTTAAAAAAAAACTGAATTACAGATAGGCTAAACAAGGATTTTTCTTTTAATGTGGTTCAGATTTGATTTTTATTGTGGTTCAGATTTGATTTTTACTGTGGTTCAGACTTTGATTTGACTGTGGTTCAGATTTGATTTTACTGTGGTTCAAACTTTGATTTTTATTGTGGTTTAGACTTTGGTTTTACTGTGGTTCAGACTTTGATTTTTACTGTGGTTCAGATTTGATTTTTATTGTGGTTTAGACTTTGATTTTTATTGTGGTTTAGACTTTGGTTTTACTGTGGTTCAGACTTTGATTTGACTGTGGTTCAGATTTGATTTTTATTGTGGTTCAAACTTTGATTTTTACTATGGTTTAGACTTTGGTTTTACTGTGGTTCAGATTTGATTTTTACTGTGGTTCAGACTTTGATTTTACTGTGGTTCAGATTTGATTTTTACTGTGGTTTAGACTTTGATTTTTACTGTGGTTCAGATTTGATTTTTACTGTGGTTCAGACTTTGATTTTACTGTGGTTCAGATTTGATTTTTACTGTGGTTCAGACGTTGATTTTTACTGTGGTTCAGATTTGATTTTTACTGTGGTTCAGATGTTGATTTTTACTTTGGTTCAGACATTGATTTTTATTGTGGTTTAGACTTTGGTTTTACTGTGGTTCAGACTTTGATTTTACTGTGGTTCAGATTTGATTTTTACTGTGGTTCAGACTTTGATTTTTACTGTGGTTCAGACTTTGATTTTTACTTTGGTTCAGACATTGATTTTTACTGTGGTTTAGACTTTGATTTTACTGTGGTTCAGATTTGATTTTTATTGTGGTTTAGACTTTGGTTTTACTGTGGTTCAGACTTTGATTTTACTGTGGTTCAGATTTGATTTTTACTGTGGTTCAGACTTTGATTTTTACTGTGGTTCAGACTTTGATTTTTACTTTGGTTCAGACATTGATTTTTACTGTGGTTCAGATTTGATTTTTACTGTGGTTCAGACTTTGATTTTTACTGTGGTTCAGACTTTGATTTGACTGTGGTTCAGACTTTGATTTTTACTTTGGTTCAGACATTGATTTTTATTGTGGTTTAGACTTTGGTTTTACTGTGGTTCAGACTTTGATTTTACTGTGGTTTAGACTTTGGTTTTACTGTGGTTCAGATTTGATTTTTACTGTGGTTCAGACTTTGATTTTACTGTGGTTCAGATTTGATTTTTACTGTGGTTTAGACTTTGATTTTTACTGTGGTTCAGATTTGATTTTTACTGTGGTTCAGACTTTGATTTTACTGTGGTTCAGATTTGATTTTTACTGTGGTTCAGACGTTGATTTTTACTGTGGTTCAAACTTTGATTTTTACTGTGGTTTAGACTTTGGTTTTACTGTGGTTCAGATTTGATTTTTACTGTGGTTCAGACTTTGATTTTACTGTGGTTCAGATTTGATTTTTACTGTGGTTTAGACTTTGATTTTTACTGTGGTTCAGATTTGATTTTTACTGTGGTTCAGACTTTGATTTTACTGTGGTTCAGATTTGATTTTTACTGTGGTTCAGACGTTGATTTTTACTGTGGTTCAGATTTGATTTTTACTGTGGTTCAGATGTTGATTTTTACTTTGGTTCAGACATTGATTTTTATTGTGGTTTAGACTTTGGTTTTACTGTGGTTCAGACTTTGATTTTACTGTGGTTCAGATTTGATTTTTACTGTGGTTCAGACTTTGATTTTTACTGTGGTTCAGACTTTGATTTTTACTTTGGTTCAGACATTGATTTTTACTGTGGTTTAGACTTTGATTTTACTGTGGTTCAGATTTGATTTTTATTGTGGTTTAGACTTTGGTTTTACTGTGGTTCAGACTTTGATTTTACTGTGGTTCAGATTTGATTTTTACTGTGGTTCAGACTTTGATTTTTACTGTGGTTCAGACTTTGATTTTTACTTTGGTTCAGACATTGATTTTTACTGTGGTTCAGATTTGATTTTTACTGTGGTTCAGACTTTGATTTTTACTGTGGTTCAGACTTTGATTTGACTGTGGTTCAGACTTTGATTTTTACTTTGGTTCAGACATTGATTTTTATTGTGGTTTAGACTTTGGTTTTACTGTGGTTCAGACTTTGATTTTACTGTGGTTCAGATTTGATTTTTACTGTGGTTCAGACATTGATTTTTACTGTGGTTTAGACTGATTTTTACTGTGGTTCAGACTTTGATCTTTACATTTGGTTCAGACATTGATTTTTACTGTGGCTTAGACTTACTGTCCAGTATGTTGGTTTTGTATGGGGAAGACAGTAATGATGTAATTATGATGACTGTAACAAAGTGTTTTCAATCTTGTTTGTCCTTTGCCATTTTCCTATATATGATTTAAGCTTACCTTCTTTGTGTGCATCTTCTGACTAGGGTTAGTGTTAGGGTTAGGGTTAGTTATATTTAATGTAATTTATGCCAGAAGTTTTAATTCTAATTAGCTTACATGTGTATCATCCATAAAAAACTGTACTTGTATGTACCAACCAGTATGTTTCTTAGTAACATCTCTATGTCAAAAATAAGGAAGTAAAAAAAAAGAACAAAAAACCCTAGCATTATGTAAAGTACCGGTACCTGTATCAGTACTAGTTATATATATAATCAGGAATGTAAGTTACTAACTAACTACAAGTTTTATGTGTATGTAGGAAGCTGTAGTTATTTATCTCTTCCTTTCATCATTTATCAGTGCAAGCATGCATCTATACACCTGTTATTCAACTGCAGCATGAAATGAAGAAATAAGATGCTTTGTTTGCTATTTTAGTGTGTGTGTGTGTGTGTGTGTGTGTGTGTGTGTGTGTGTGTGTGAGAGAGAGAGAGAAAGAGAGAGAAGATTGATTGATTTAATATTTCACTTATATCGAGATGTCACCAGTTATAGGTAATGTGCCAGAAACTTTGACATTTGCAATGCACTTGGGGCAATGTGCAGGAAGGCATTGGTTTTTAAGGTCTCATCAAAAGGACCCCATGACTTTCATTTCTAAATGCAGAGTGGTTGGTGAAAGAACAGTCAATACCAATTTCAAGTCTTGGTCAGACCCTAGACCTCCCACATATGAAGTGAGCACTCTACCAACTGAGCTACCATAGTGTTCAGAGAGAGAGAGAGAGATAATCCATTTAGTCGATATACTGAGAGGCATAGTATGTACCAGTATGCATTGGCAATGTATTGGAACAGTTACCCCTTTTATTCAGTGTCATGTTTTGCGTTGCCAGTGAAATCCAATGGTCACCCTTCCTTAGTGTTGTTAAAGTTTTAAAAATGGTTAAAATTTGAATTAATGTGTTTTTGTTGTAGAAAACACATCCAGTTAATGTGTTTTTTGTTTCTGAAAAAAATATTTTCTCATGATAGATCAAAATTAAAACAATAGTGTTAATTATGTTAATAGTAAGAGATGTGGAGGTTGAATGAGGTTTTTGGCTGACTGACTGACTGTTTGTGGTATGTAAACAAGTTCTGTCCATCTCCTGTGTATTGTACTTGTCAGAGTGTAAGTAAGTGTGTGTGGAATGTTCATTGTTTATACACATTTGTTACATATTTATCCCAAATGTTATCTACCGGTATATATATAAAACACCAAAAATTCTCAGTTTCATTGTAATAAGTACCACTTCAATCATAAAACACTGATAATAACCAAAATATTACCGTTTTACATCTCCTCTTATTTCTGTTAATACAACTACAATGTACTTACATTAAAATTTTGGTATCTTGTAAAACATGGATCGGGTTGTAATAATTTTGACTTTTAGATAGATTCATGGTAAAATAAGGTTCAAGTTTTAAAACACTTCATTTTGCTGCACATGCAGGTACATGCAAACTTGTTTGAGCAAAGTTATCACTTTAGAATGGCTTATCAAATTCAGGAGAAAGAAAAGGTTCACAAAAATGAGATTAGTAGAATGTTTAAAAATGCCTTTATCATCTTCAGTTGGATGATAGATGCTTATCTAATCAAACATGATGACTAGACCTCCCCTAGCACTAACATTTGAGTGGTAATACCCATATACAATGTATAAACATTTAAAACATCATTAAAATTTGTTGGGAAATAAAAAAAAGTTATTGCCAAGAAACCAGTTTATGACTGATTTACAGATTGACAATATACATAAATGAGGCCTTAAACCAAGCTCTATTTCTCTAATTCTGAACTAAATTGATAAATTTTGAATAAATTTAAATTTTGATATCAAACAAATTAGATCATACTTCATAACTTCATAATTTTAAACTTCATACTTCATAACTTCATACTTCATAACCACATACTTCATAACTTCATACTTCATACTTCTACTTCATACTTCATAACTTCATACTTTATACTTCACAACTTCATACTTCTACTTCATACTTCATAACTTCATAGCTTCATAGCTTCATAGCTTCATAGCTTCATAACTTCATACTTCATAAGTTCATAACTTCATACTTCTACTTCATACTTCATACTTCATAACTTCATAACTTCATAACTTCATACTTCATACTTCATAACTTCATAACTTCATACTTCATAACTTCATACTTTATACTTCAACTTCATACTTCATAATTTTATAACTTTATACTTCATAGCTTCATACTTCATAACTTCTTACTTCATACTTCATAAACAAACTTGTATTTTTTATTAACTACCGGTAATAAGTAAAAGAAATATATATTTTGTGTATATTTAATGTTTTATTTGTGTTGGGTAACACAGAAACCTTAAAAAGAACAGGGTAAAAAAAATAAATGTAGATTTTACAAGGTTGAATATAGATTTACACATCTAGTGTATTACAGAACATGAAAAGTTAATGAATTGGAAAATGTCCATAATAGCTATTTCAAAAGAGTTATAAGGCTGTGTTTAAGTTACATGTAAAAATTCTTTAGTTAGGAGATATTGCCAGGTATTAAATTACATAACTTCTTAGCTTTTAAAGATGTTATTCATTATTGGGGGATGACATTTTGCCTCCTGGTTTAAAGTGTGATTAATTTGATCAGATGGTTTTACAATATAAACCATAACAAAACGAACCATTGAATAAGCATGATAAAATATATCACTAGATTTCTTTTAATACCACAATTGTATAAACTCATTTATTGGTGACACTGGTACACATTCATTGCACTAGTGATATCAGTACACAACACATCTGAGTGACACTTATACAAATTCAGATTAATACCAAATTACATAGTTGAATATAGTTGAACACTGAACACACTAGTGATACTGCAATTAATGTGTTAGGTACTCACCATTGATAATGCTATTAATGTGTCAGGTACACACCGGTGGTGCTGCCATTAATGTGTTGGGTACACAACAGTGACTTGGTAAACACTGAACACACTAATGATACTGCCATTAATGTGTTAGATACTCACCAGTGATACTGTTATAAATGTGTTGGGTACACACCAGTGATGTTGCCATTAACGCGTCAGGTACACAGCAATGACTTGATAAACACTGAACACACTAGTGATACTGTCATTAATGTGTTAGGTACTCATCAGTGATACTGCTATTAATGTGTCAGGTACACACCGGTGGTGCTGCCATTAATGTGTTGGGTACACAACAGTGACTTGGTAAACACTGAACACACTAGTGATACTGCCATTAATGTGTTAGGTACTCACCAGTGATACTGTTATAAATGTGTTGGGTACACACCAGTGATGCTGCCATTAATGTGTTAGGTACACAGCAGTGACTTGATAAACACTGAACACACTAGTGATACTGTCATTAATGTGTTAGGTACTCATCAGTGATACTGCTATAACTGTGTCAGGTAAACACCAGCGATACTACCATTAATGTGTCAGGTAAACAGCAGTGACTTGGTATTTACTGAACTCACCAGTGATACTGCCCTTAAGATCGAATTTGATTTGACAACTGGAGTAACTAGAGTGACAAGAGTTGTAAATCGAACGCCAAGATCATGAATCTTGATTTTGCGCACTCTTAACCTTTACCCGACTACAGTAACCCCCACTCAGCTTAGGGTTCTCAAGATCCAGCATGGCGACTGCGATGCAGAATGAGAAAAGCAGCAGGTAGTTATTCATCCGATTTGTAAAGTTGATGAGTTGCGACAAATGAGAAAATAATACTCATAATTGATACAAGACAATCACTGTTTGTTTTGAACACAGACACTTATCATAAGTAAATTTTTGTGTGCACATTTCAGGCATGCATGCAGGCTAGCGCATAAAAACCAATGATCTCTCATAATCCCAAGTTATCAAACAGTTTTTTTTTCAATCAATGAGAAATCGATTGATTGAATGGTGTTTTACATCCCATTGTCATATTGTCGTCTTCAAAATGGTCGGCATCATCACTGTCATTCAGAAACTCATCAAGAATCATTTTCATACATAAAATATCCACCATGTTGTTTACAACTCTACTGAACACGAGTTATTTGATTTACCCAACAAGAGTTGATTTTCTGCGCAAGGTCGGACGTTGTACTAGAGTAACTCGAGTTGTCAAATCAAATTCGATCTAATGTGTCAGGTAAACACCAGTGATTTTACCATTAATGTGTCAGGTGCAAACACTTGATTCAAAGTGTCATTGTTATACACTTAGCACATTATGCATTGTTAGCAATCTGCTACTAACATACAATTTATGAGATATGAACCTGTGTAGTGTAAGGGCTAATACAATGTATTCAGTGCTTTAGTTGCAAAAGTGATCAGTGTCCACATTTAATATCTTTAAAATTTTAGAATTTCAGAAATAGCTACAAAACTTCCTCTATAGCCCAATCATTTTATTGAAGTTTGAAATAAGTACAAAAAATTGTGGTTATTTTGAAAATTTTCAAAGTTAGTTACATAAATCTAAGAGGGTTGTCTTCCCTGTTGTTTTAATATTGCACATAGGAATATGGCAACAATAACATTTTAACAACAACAACAACAAAAACAACAATAACAAAATCATTAATGTGATTTGTATTGTGATATTGAGACCATCCTAGCACCTATTAGTCTAAATGACGCTGATTAAGAAGATGATGATCAAGTTTGAGTAATAACAAGCATAAAGATACATACATCTATAAATATACACGGATACCTGCACTCTTTATCAATACCATGTGTTGTCAGTAAAGACCAGTCATTACAAACACTACCAGTATTATCTACACCAACATTTCCCGAAATAACAGAAGTCGGTTCAATTAAAAAAAAAAACAAAACAAAAACAAAAACACTTGTAAAATATTTTTTCCATTGTCATAGATATTGTATGATGGTTTAAATTTTGCTGTGTATTTATTGTATCTATGTATCAGTGGTCAGGTGGGTTTCTGAAATATAAATCCATTATACCGTATCCATGACTTGTGAGAAATATTGTTCAAGCTATCTAAATTCTACTGAATTTTATATGATTTAGGCAAATATCTTGTTAATAATGATGTTTTTACTTGAGTAAAAAGTTGTAGATTCTAGCCTACCAAAATTTACGATGTAAATAGCTTGGGCTTTGTCAAACTGCAAAAATTTGAGATTGTGAAAAAAAAAGCATTGTATAGTTACTAAAATTCATTATTTAGTGTCTTGTAAAGAGTTCTTTTATCGTTTTTTTTTCATTTAATAATTGAGATACTCTATGCCAACCAACCAATATAATTAATATTTAACTTTTAATATTGTTTTCTTAAGGTGCTGACACCTGTAAACCTTGTTGTCTATATTTAGGAGTAACTAGTCATGGTGTTTCTTCCCGAATAGGGTCAGTAACTTTCTCTTGGAATGGTGCTCCTGTTTCCTTCATCAACCCAGAACTGAACATCTTAATTTCAGTTAATGAAACTTGATTAGGGACAGTTACTCCGCTCTTCCCTACTCTTTCTGGTCAGTCTTCTCAGCACCATGGTGACACTTTCGTGTAAACATTAGGTGACAAACGTATTTCCTTGTAAACTGCAAAATAACTTTAATAATTGTAAAATAAAAAATATTTTTCACAATTTTTCTTCTTTTTCAGGTTGAAAAAACAAAATGGGATATTTTATAAACTGTATAGTAGTGGGTGTGACTATAATATTGCAAGCTGTCACAGCTGAACCTGATACTTCAATAAGCTGTTGTTCCTGTAGTTCCCTCCTACCTGATGCACCCCTCGGCACAAAACCACAAGTTCTGCCTTCTCCATTTGCAATTGAAGTCAATAAAAGAAGATACTCTCCAGATGATTATGGGGAGGAAATAGAAGGTGAGTTTCTGATTTGTAGCTTGAAAGAAAAAGTTGCATAATGAAAAATTTGTAATTTTTATGTTTTTGTGTCATTTAAATTTCTTGGTAACCAATTAGCCTAAGTGCTGGCATACTAATCCTACAGCCTTTTGCTAAATAGATTTTTTTTTGAGGGAGGGGGGGGGGGGCAATCCCTAGTATGAGGATTTAGATTTTACTGGTTTGAATTACTTATGTATACAAAACCTCCTGACCTTAAAGACTGCATCTTCAGTAAAATTATGTAGAAACTATACTAGATATGGTTGAACCAGTTTTACCTAACAGATTTTATGTATGAAAATTCCTGAACTCATCTTCTATACTTATATACAGTACTTAAATGGATACTGTTTGTAAGTCAGTATTTGTAAGTATAAGATTCTGTTTGGAATTTGTGGAGAATTTTTGGGGTTACATAAAGTTACAACATTCATCAGTTTATCAGACAGGTTACTTATAAAATGTAAAAAAAAATGTTTTAAAATAGTTGTAAAATGTGTCAGATTTCTTTTAGATCAGACAGTATTTCCTGTTTTTATGATGCTGACATTTGAATAAGGTTACCATGGTTTTTGGTAGGATCTTGGGAAATTATTTTTAGTACTGTCTGACAGGTTTAGTTAGTATTAACTTCTTAACATATATATATATATATATATATATCTGTATAGATTATAAGAGTCTATCAATTAAATACCATGTAGGGGGTCTGATGTAAGATTTTGAAATCGGAAATGCTAATTATAACATCTACATGTATTACTGGTAAGCCCTTTATAACTCCTTAAAGATCTTGGTCTTGGTGTAGTGGTTAGTGCTTTCATCTGTTTTCAATCTACTGGTAGATAGGGTGATAAAAAGATATGAAGTATAGCTATGTCAAATAATAAAGAGTTTGACTCATTATTTTGTTTACTGTACACAGATCTTCTGGTCCCAGTTTCACAATCATTTTTTAACTAAAATTTTCCATTAATTTAAACTTACCAAAATTTGAGATCTTAAATGCCAGAATATGTTAAAAAGAGATAAAAATAATTTTGTCATCAAATTTCCAGATTTCAGTTAAGGAAAATCTTAGTTAAGAAATGAATGTGAAACTGAGGCCTGTGCCAGTTTACAAAATTGCATTGCCTATCACTGCCTATATTCAAATCCCCTTTAGGCAGATTCTTGATTTGTTGGTTTTCATGATTTCCTAAGTCAGGGTTTTTTTCTGAATAATCCAATTTTCACTACTATCCCAGAATTCAAAGAACCTTGACAGGTGAGTAAAACACCATTAATACAATTAAAAAATTTGTTTTGCTAGATATATCATGATCCATAGATTTCTAATTCAAATTAGGACTTGTTTACATCATTTAAATGTAATTTATATTTTCAGTAAATATCACCACCAGAATAAAAACAAAGGGTTTTAGACAGTTTATATTACAAGCAGTACCTATTGATCAGCATGGTAACGTAGGTGATAATCCGCAGTTATTAGGATCATTTACCAACAATGACATAAATAAAGTTACCACAGAATTTACCTGTGCTGGTAATGTGAGTATTTTGACTGAATTTTGTTATTTGAAAAACCGGTGCAAATACATATTTGGCTTGCCAGGGATATCTGTGATATCCAGTAACATTAATGTTGAAATGATCATCACAACATCTCATTTTCCTGGATTAACGAAATTTTTGTACAAAAGCATGGGATTTCAATTTCATGCTTTTCCACACTTCTACATAGGATATATATGACATGGTTTGCCAAAAAATATATTACAGTATCTGTAGAAACACAAGTATATAATTCTGTGTGTTAAGGGTCTGAAGAGACTGCCATTTGACAAAAATTTGATTTACTACACCGTCTGCAGTGTCATTTGGGTCTATACCAACAAGTCTTGTCATGTGACAAGTGTAAATTTGTGACCTCCTGGAGTTGCAGGGAAATACCATCATTATATAGAATATGTATAAAATTTACACACCCATACTCCAACACAAGCTAGATCATTTATCCAATTAAAAATAGAATATGTAACATTTGAGTGAAGTTTTCCGTTAAATATTAGAACAGCATGTGGCAGTGTAGATGTACAGTATGAATATGGCACAGATAACTGGCAGTGTGTTTGGTCTCTGTGTACCTAGTTTCACTGTATACCTATATATTGTTGCTTTATAACATCATTTTGCCATCTTGCTGATTTTGTGGTACTATGATTTCATGATTTGTTTTTTTTAAGAAAAAAAACTTGATCCTTAAACAATTTATGCAAAACTTATGGACCCATATAAGTTTTAATCCTAAAAATTTTCAGGAACAAAACTGGAATAACAATTAACAAATTTTTGACATTTTTATCCAGCACACTCAAGAAACATGTATCTATCAGAAACAAAATAAATTTACCAGCAATTTATGCAGTAATCAGTGATGCAAAAAGTAATATTGTACTCACATTATCGAAGATGTTTATATCCTATATTTAATGTTTCTTTACAGAGAGCAATAAAGAGTTTTGATAGTTCTAACAAAACGCATATACGATTTTACTGGAAACCACAGCCAGGACAGGGCGGAAATTTTGTATTTAGGTGAGAGATTAAACATATGCACATGTATATGATTTTTTATGTCAATTTATAAATTATAAAACAAAATTCCTTTTGTGTGTAAAAATGAGTTTTATGTCGTAGTCAAGATTATTTCACTTATATCAAGAGATCTCCAGTTCCTCTGGTGAAGTAACAGAATTTATACCATTGCAATGTAGGTTTGGCAGTAAATGGTGAAAGGTTCTTTGTGCCTAGTTACCATGACAATAAACACTGGTTTATAAGTTCACACTTAAGAGTATTCAAGTATGGGAAAGAAGATGAAAAATACCCAGAAGAAGAGTTTTGTAACTGAAAAACATACTTGGCAACAGCCAGTGTTACTAGAAACACAACACAAGTTACTTTCATGACAAACAACCAAGAAAGACACAAAAAGACATATTTTTTAATTTTGTTATTGTAAAACGCTTAACAGTCACTTAGGGTAATGTCAAAGTGGTGTGGTTAAAATTTCATTGGAAGGTGCTTGACCAACCTAATATTGGTCAAAGATATGAATGTTTATAAATATATATATATAATTTACATATATATATATATATATATATATATATATATATATATATATATATATATATATATATATAATTTACTAAGAGGGGCATAAATAACAAGAGTCAGATTGCTACACAACATAAACATCGTAAAAATCCTGTTTTCAATTATATTTATATGTACATTATATTTTGTTACGAACGTGTGTTTGATCTAGCTAAAAATTGTGCCCTACAGGATTTGAATATTAAACCATCACAATGTTTTTTGTTGTTTCATTTCATCTTTCTGTCTATTAAAACATAAAAGGTTGATATATTTTTTCATTGTTTTCTTTTAAAAGCTTTTTTTTAAATAATTTGATTTTATAAGTGTCAAAAACTTAACATTGTTAAACATTGTTATTTGTTTTTTTTTTGTTTTTTTTTTTAAAAAGTAAAAAGTATAAATAAAATATAGAAGTTATAAAATTTTATTCTGTTTTTCAGAGCTACTTTTGTCGAGAGTTCCGATGTTTACTGGGTACGAGAAGTTTCGGAACCAATTATTGACCCCAATGCACCACCGCTACATAGGAAATCTACTGATACTATAGTATGTATATATACTGATATTAAACTGAGGATATCACTATCATGATTATTGATATACTTTTTTTTTTCACTATATTTGATGCAGAAAATATTGCAAAATTTTCATAGAAAATCCAGTGAACTTGACAAATGTTTGGATATTTATTGTTTTCTGGAACAAAATTATTATGGAAAATTTTCATATAAATTTTATTATGGAAAATCACCATGTGTATTTGATAATGGAATATTCCCATGTTTATTTATAATGGAAAACCCCCTTGTTTATTTGGGACTACCAAAAAATAACTCTGCATAGAAAAAAAATTGTTTATGGGGTTTAAGAATCATTCTCTGTAAGGACCAAACTCATCTGGAAGTCACATGTCACATATTTTGTTGATATTTTGCTTAATTGTAGAATACTATTGGCAAATTTGAGAAAAAATGCCCAAACATAAATTCCAAAATGCTGTTTCCATGGCATCCAGTCATAAAGGATTATAAAATCATGAATTTTCGGGTATTTACAAATAGGCTGCTTGATAACATTTTAGTTTGGTTTCTATTCCCCAAAGTCGATGTATTCTGACATTTTCCTTGTTGAAAAATCTGGTAAAAAATATACTATTTATCAATTTCATATTCTGCATTTCAGCTTCCACCATTAATTGCTCCAATTGATACAATAAATTGTGGATCAACAAAGAGTTGTTACCGTGTACCTGAGGGTTGCTGGGAGCCATATTGTGATTACATAGCAACATGGCAGCATT
Source organism: Tegillarca granosa (assembly GCA_029721355.1). NCBI lineage: Eukaryota > Metazoa > Mollusca > Bivalvia > Arcoida > Arcidae > Tegillarca > Tegillarca granosa. Next base: position 26,549,160 of record CM056598.1, on the reverse strand, counting down.
TAGGTTCAAACCAGTACAGATTTGAAATTGGAGCTTTGACACATGGAATGGGAGATAGACATGTATCTTTGGCAATATCTGAAGATATAAGATGGGTAAGATGATGTTTATATTATTGCCAGGTGATATTTTTTCACATTTAAACAACATAGCTTAATACTAAGTTTTGTTTTGTCTTGGAACCTGTGTATAATAGAACCTAATCTGACAATTTTAGACAGAAAGAAAACCTAAGAGGTTACACTACACTTGCTCAAATATTTATCAGAACACTGGAGAACTGAGATATTTAATTATTATGCAGTGTCATTTTTTTTTTTTTTTTTTTTTTTTTTTTTAAAGTTAATTACTTGTAAATCAGAGAGTTTTGTGAAAATACATCTTTTGCAAATAAAACCATTTAATACCATTCTCTTGAATTTTGAATTGGGTCTGACTTTACTTTGGTGGCATGAATAAAATTAAATAGAATAAACCGGTACCTGAAAATTTATTTTTGCCTGAATTGGCATTATTAACAAGAAAAAAAAATTAAAAAAAACCCACTTGTAATTAGATTTAATGTGATTTGTATTCAGGGCTCCACAAACGCTGGTAAGCTCAATCGGTGGTAGGCCAAGGGTACATCAACCCAACCCCACCCCCTTCCTCTCAACGATCGGCAAAGGGTACCCCCACCTCCACCCATCCCGGATCAATTTTCTGTTTGTTTTTTAATAAACACACATCAGATAGGTAAAGAAATAAACAAAAATTTTTATTTGAAAACATACTGCTTATTATCTTTCCATAACTCTCAGTCGTTGGCAATGCAACAAAACGTCAATAAACAGTTAAACTGAATTCTGATTGGTACATCAGGATATCTGTCTTTTTAATTATAAATTATAAGTCGATGTATAACAGATACAAAAACCATGTGTAATGTTGTGATATTTTTCAATCGGCTTTTTTAAGTTTGAATCGGCGGTTTTTGCCAAATATCGGCGTTTGTGAAGGCCTGTTTGTATTTACAATGAATGAGGCATATTCTTGTGAATATAACACACTGTTGCTACTCTTAAAAGTTAACTAATGTGAAAAATTCTTGACTTACAAAACATGTTTATCACAGATTAGATTGGGCCCTAAAATTAATGTAAATTGTTTATTAAACTACCCGGTAATACATTGAACATGTTCTCAAGTGAGCACAAAGGCCCTTGGTCCTCTTGTTGATGTTTTGAATATCTGTTAATCATTGATGAACTTATCATACTTTAAACAACTGGATTCTGACAGCACCTGTCATTTTAAGACCAATAACGTAAAATTCTGAAGTGTCATTTGTTCCTGATGGCAGTTATATATGATATTTGTCTTTTTAGGGTGGGGATAGAGTGTTTGAATGTATACACGATTCCAGAACCCATCAAACAAAAGTGATACAGGCTATAAGTGAAGGACATAGTACCACCCCATTACCTGATGTAAGTATAATGTTAAACTGATGCAGTATGGGTGTCAGTTTTCAAATTGCATAAATAACAAAAAAAAAAAAAAAAAAAAAGTGACTCAAGTAAGACATAGGATCTCTCAAAACTATGTTTGAACCCAACTCTAGAAAGAGTCTATGTTTGAACCCAACTCTAGAAAGAGTCTGTGTTTGAACCCAACTCTAGAAAGAGTCTAGTGTGAAAAAGTTTGTCATATCCTCTTCCTAAGGCTGATGGTTTTCTCGGGCACTCCAATGTCCTCAATTTTTAACTGACCATCTTAATGTAAATGAAAAAATAATGACTGGGATGTAAAACTCTCATATTCTGCTTAAGTTTTTATTTCAAAAATGCTTATGACTGAAATTGTACATAAGGTCACTTCCTAATGAAATAGTGAAACTTAAAAAAAAATTGTCAATTTTAATAAGATTTTAAAAGAATTAAAAACAATTTCACTGGGACGTATTTCTCCATTACTCCACTGCACTTCTTAACCTTTAGTATAATCAAAGTTTTATTTTTGTTACTTATGAAGGTTGTGGAGTAGAACAAAGTGGAATAATGATGTTGCACAACAAAGTCAAGAGTTTTTAGCATGTATTGCAGCAGTTAGTTCAGGGATGGAAAAGTTAAATGTAAAATCTGCTATAGGCAAATACTTCTATAAAGACCACCTGTTCATTATGATCAGTGTTTTAGTGTCTGTTTGCTTCATATTTCAACCGAAAAGAACCTCTATGTAAATCCCAGCTATCTACAAACTCCATATTTCTTAGGTCTTATGTGTTGTCTTGATATACAGATCTTTATATACAGAATTTACTCTATATTCTATAACATTTCAGCCTATGGAAGGAATCAGTAACGCTGATGTGTTGTCTTGATATACAGATCTTTATATACAGAATTTACTCTATATTCTATAACTTTTTTAGCCTATGGAAGGAATCAGTAATGCTGATGTGTTGTCTTGATATACAGATCTTTATATACAGAATTTACTCTATATTCTATAACATTTCAGCCTATGGAAGGAATCAGTAATGCTGATGTGTTGTCTTGATTTACAGATCTTTATATACAGAATTTACTCTGTATTCTATAACATTTCAGCCTATGGAAGGAATCAGTAATGCTGATGTGTTGTCTTGATTTACAGATCTTTATATACAGAATTTACTCTTTATTCTATAACATTTCAGCCTGTGGAAGGAATCAGTAACACTGATGTGTTGTCTTGATTTACAGATCTTTATATACAGAATTTACTCTATATTCTATAATATTTCAGCCTATGGAAGGAATCAGTAACGCTGAAGGACAATACTGGAGGGGTAGAATAAGGTGTAGGTTTGATGTCATTCCGACAGCAAATACAAAAGACTATCCATTAGATGGTTTACATTATATTATATTGTCAAGAGGAAACACAGAAAAAGGTTTGTAAATCACAAATTCTTACATAGATACATTCTTTGAAATAAAACAAGACTATTTTTGTACGTATATACTGTTTTTGGACCAATTATGTTCATGTGTCAAAAATGCTCACTTCTTTGAAGGAAAAATCCAGAGACTTTGTGCCATTCACCCTGTGATGTCATGGTTGCTAAGGGATTTTAAGGGCTAGCTAAATTATCCCAGCAGTAAGAAAACAATGCTGTGGAAAAATATCATTATGCTGGAAGGCATTGACTAAAATAATGTTTCAAAAAAGCTTGTTTTGGGTATTTTTATAAATATAATGCTTTTTATTACATGTACAATGAAATTGACACTCCCGCAGAGTTTCCTTGATAAAATAATAAAATGTACCAGTAAACATTTTTTAAAGCATGAAGAATCTAGATATTAATCATGCTGCTATTTGTGTTTATTTATTGTCAATATAGGAATTAAACACAACTGCTATGACACAAATGTACCTCTAAAATATAAGGACAGACATCTACAGGTGTACTGAAATGCATTTATTCCTTCTTCTCATCATAGTATTTGCCAATTACGAATTCATTAGTAAACTAAACCAAATTTATTTTTATTCAAACCATTTTTTAGAGATCATAGCAACATAGAGTCAATTAACATATCAAGAGTAAGTGACCTAATGTACACTGCCAATCAAATGTCTTGAATTAAGATTTTGAGCAGAAACTGAAAATGTGTATCAAGTCACTTTAAAATAAAATGATGAAGTTAAGTTGTGTACAATGTGGTTAACATTCTCGTAAAATAGAGTTATAGTAATAATGAATATGGATTAGGTATACACATTTTCTGGTACATAGCACTTAACTTATTGTTGTTCTAACCTTTATGAAGATGCATTTAACTACCATTAAGAAAAAAATTAACTTTATCAAATGAATCATACACCTCAAGCAAGGCATTCCTGTTTCTAATAAAGAAAAAAAAAAACACTTGCCAAAATAATCTATCAGTGCCAGTAGTTGTAACCCTACTCACCCCCAACAATATAATGGCATGATCCAGTTCTTTGTTTTTTGGATTGTTTTATTTTGCTGGAGGATTGGATGGGTCATTACCATCTGATAATTACTAAATGTTTAACTATCAACAAGTTATAAGTAAATTAAGATTTTTATTGTCCTCTCATGCTTCCTTATATCCAATTTGGCACAGTATCAAATATGTTACAAAGGTGATTTATGAACACACATTGTACTTCATAGTTAAATGAATGATACAAGACATTGCTGTACTGTTTTTAGTTAGATGTTCTTAATTCATTTGATTTCTGCTATTGAAAATATTATAATGTTAGTTTTAAAAAAAAATTCTGTTTACAAAAACAAAAACAAAAAAAAAAAAAAAACAAAAAAAAAAATACAGCACTCTTTGTAACCTGTTAACGACAAAAATTGTTGGAAACAAATCTGTTATGTTTTTATTACACTTTATAACGGCATATTTGGTTTCCAGCTCCGGCAATAAAATTTTCGGGAATGAATGTACAAAATTATCTTTTTCTGTTCGATATAACAGCACTGCCAACCAGCTGTAAGATTACACAAAAGGCATCACTGCACAAATCCCCTATCCATGATTCACTGTTTATACAGGTGACCTTGACTGTTGATAATCTACATGTACTTCCTTAGTACACCTGTACATGGATGGATATTAATTAACAGGTGCTGATTAATTTTATCTGATGGTAATTAGTGTCATACAGGTATTCAAAAATTTTTTCACATATCTTATATGAAGCCACTCAATCGGGCCTTTGCACTTATTTTTATTCCATAACAGACAACTGGTTCAATTTCCAAATGTAACAAACATTTTCAAGACTACCGCTGAATATATATGACAAATATAAGTGACTCTGAACAAATTTTTATGATATTAAAAACCACTATGGTATAAGAAAAAATGTTGTCCTACTTTTGTTTACATGACGTATTGGCAAACTGTTTTAAAAAAAAAAACAACTCTTTACATTTTTATTAAACAGAACAAGTAGTGTTTTTATGTTATTGTTTATTATCAGATATGGTTGTTATACTTTCAGCTAAAACTGAGCCACATAGGTATGGTGTTGGAGAGATTCCTGTAGCCACTCCAGAGAAGGTTGATTTGTCATCTACATCTGTTAACATTGATGGATTTGCTAGATATCCTCTTGTTAAAGCACATGGTAATTATCCTTTATAACACATTGTACTGATAAACAAACTGATTCTTGCTATGTTTTATGTATACAATCATGGTTTTTAGGCTTTGTAAAATTATAAAATCATTTCATCAAAGTACAACAATCTGATTTTTATGGCGAGAATCGCTATATGAGAGTGAAAGAACCTGTATACAAAAGAAAAGCTTTAATTTTAAAGCCATGATGAAATGGGTTTTCTCCCTTTGTCGGGTGTTTATAAAATGCACTTTCTTTGACAATTACTAGAAATGAGATAATTAACTCATATAATCTTTATTTATTGGTCATAAATTTAGCACGTATGAGGACTTTGTCAGAAAGAAAACTTGAGAATCTGTTACACACTATGTGTTTAATCAGGAATATCACTGGGAATTGAAATTGAATTGCATTGGTAATAGTTGATAACATTAGGTAACCATTGCACTACTTAAAAAACCCACATGAAAAGTGTTGTCATCTCTAAATAGGCTTCAACAGCTAAGATGAAGTTATGGACATTTTATCTTCTATAAAAGGGAGTACTTAAAATTTTCCATTATCAATTTTTTTTTCAGACCTGATTTGTAAAGTGTCTTAAATTTTTGTTAAGAAGATACATTTTCCTTAAAAAAATAATGTTTATTTATTTATATTTTGTATTTAATGAAAGTGAATTACTTAATTATATTATCTATTTTATTCTTTTCATAGCTTGTCTAATGGTTGTAGCCTTTATATTTTTCTGCGCGATTGGTTTATTATGGACAAAATATTACAGAACAATGTGGCCCAACAAACGTTTCCTAGGATTACGATATTGGGTGGTGGTAAGTTTTGTCATATACTGATATATTGTATCTTACCTTATCAAAACAGGTTTACAGACATAAAACATGATGCCAAAATATGTTTGCACCAAACCATGGAATTGCAGAAATTAAATGTTTTACGTAAATAAATCTTATACTGTAAATATGTGGTGTAAACATTTTCAAAATCTCGACACAGATATTATGGGATATTGATTATGTGGTATGCATGTAAATACCATTTATCACTTCATGAAATTTGTTTACTTATTTCTTGAATGTACATGTATGTGAAATAAAGAATTCAATTACTCTTTTGATATAGCCTAGAAACCTGCCACAACATAGTGTAACAACTGAATTTGTGTATGCCATTATGGTACATCAAAAAAATATTAATCCTATTAATATTAAATAAAAAATATTGTTTTGTAGACATTGTAAAATTTCCTTGTACCCAGTTTTTCTGTTAAACACATTTTTTTTTTATCAAGCAATTTTTGTAACTTGTTTAAGGACACGGATAGAATTGTTTTTGCATTTCATCCTGGATCCTTATGTACAAGAATATACCACTCAGCACTTGCAAGAAATTTGACTCATGAATATTTTAGCTAATGGCTGCTGAAAATTTGAGTATGTAGAACAATCTGACCGTGTCTCTGGATACTGTAAAACAATTAATTTTACTGTCGTGATGAGTATTTAAAAAAAAAATGCACAAAAAATTAAAATTATTGCAGGGAAAAGCAAAAAAAAACAACAAATAAAGCAAAGAATACGCTGTTCTGGCAAACTTCTATTCAATATAGCAAATAATAAATCAACCAAGAACTGTTTAATTGTTGCCCTGATATTGTTTAATTTATACTGAATGCAGCCAAAGATTTTGCAGAAAAATGGATGCAGGATTTTACCGGAAATTTTAGACAAGCAGAAAACCATTTGAAAATGAAATTAATTTTTTTTTAATTCTAAATTTTAGAGGCTAGCCGGTCAAACGAACTACAAATCAATTTTTCATGGCCTTAATATCTCATGAATTTTACTTATCAGAATAGATATATAATTTTAGCCCCTTGTATATTTTCTTATTTTCTATGTTTTATCTGTTTCAGGCACATTTTAACTGTATGTTATGGGTTCTTCTGTTGGTTATCATTGCAATAATATGTATATTTGTGGAGGTTGGAGGATATAGCCAGGTATGAAAAGTATAGATACCGTATATAATTAACGAGTTTATGTCTCACCTGGAAAGTGCTAAAAATTAACACTAAAATTATCATTATTAGGTGCTTTTGTCAACTTTACGGAATGTTTTTTGATTATTTTTGTTTTAAAGGCAGCATTTTTTTTCAAATATAACTTTGTGATCCAAAAGTTACATGTTAGGGGTCAAAGGTAGAAACTTTTAATGTGAATAACAAATTAGACATTACCAGTAGAGATTAAGGGTCTGAAAAGAATAATTTACTTAAACTTGAGCCGGGTCTGACCAAGACTTGAAAATTGGTAGTGACTGTTCAGCATTAAGCATTCAGCATTTAGAAATGGAAGTCACAGGGTCCTTCAGATGAGACCTTATAAACCCATGCCCCAAGTCACAGCTGGCATGGCATGTTAAAGAACCCTCCCTGCAAATTGCAAGCATGCTGCAAAGGTAAGAATTTCTGCCTCTTCACTTACAGTTGGTGATGTTGATATAAGTGAAATGTTCTTGACTGGGACATGAAACCCCATTAAATCAATAAAATTAATCAATTATCAGAATTGAAACATATGAGAATTATCTCTCTTTTACTGCCTAATAAATTGTCTGCATCTTGGTGATAAAAATTATTAAGTTAAAAATATTATTTCTTTGTGAATAGCTTATTGTCCAAAGTGCCTGTCACTGCTAGGTTCCAATACCATTTTGGCAGATTGTAATATAAGAAAGTTTGTAGGTTTACTCCAGGAACTCTGGTTTCCTCCACCATCCAAGATCTGACTACTTTGATAGAAGTGGGAGAGTCTTGATTGGACATAAAACTCTTTTACTAAGCTCAACTCTTTGTGTATATTTGTGTTATGTAGATAAATAAATACTATTGTAAACAAATTTCTCTGTTTTAGTAATAGTTTATTTTTGGCCATGAGGAAAATTTATGTGATCATATTTTCATATTAGAATAAAATCTTTGTACTTTTATATAGTACAAATATGTTAGGGTCACATGATTTACTTCATCTTTTTTTTACCTCAACAATTATTATGAATTTGCCTAAATATAGAGTTTTTGACTACGGTACCAAGTTTATCAATGTTTGGAAGTTGCAGTACTCTTCCGTAGTATAAGTTAAGAAAATTGAAGTATGTAGACTGTCCTTAATACAAACTTTATACAATGTTAACTTCTTTGACTATTTCAGGCATGGTATCTACCATTCAAAGCACATCCAATACTTGGTATCATCATCCTTGTCTGTGTCATCATATATGTAAGTATTGGTCTTTCTTTTACAATCATTTCTTATGATTTTCCATAGCAAATTTTTGGTTCTAAATTTCAAAAGATGAATAAAAATTACAGATTTTTTTTTTTTTTTTTCAAATGTATACATAGAAGAACTAAACAAATACACTCTAACCTGTCTATAAGGCCACCTCTATATAAGAGCCACCTGTTTTTAAGGGCCAGTAAAATTTTATCCCAATTGCTCTGTACTCGTGTTGTTTGAACCTGTATATAAGGACCAGCTTCCCATAAAGACCACTTTTGCTGGTTTTCGTGAAAGGTCTTTATAGACAGGTTTGAGTGTATTCATAAACTATCAGTATTTTGAGGGGAAAAGTTTTTTTTTTACAATTTATATTTGTGCAGAATATCAGTTTTTTCTATGTATTTATCAGGTTTTCACATGTTGATATATATTCATGTGCAATTTTTGCACACACTCATTCCAAATAATATTCATAATATTATGAGGTCATTTTGAATTGAAAATTGAAATAAGTGAGTGTGAGGTTTGTTAGTAAATGACATGATCAGTTATGTTTGATAAGAATGTTTTAGAAAAGTTTATGTCGAAAATATCAGGAATAACATCCTTTTACCTGAAAATGTCAAATATGCACATTCTGGAACCCCAGTACTACTGTTGGAGTCACTGTGTTTGTGAAAGTGAATAATGCAAAAGTTTTATTTAAAAAAATCCAATTCTTGAGTAAAGTTTGGTATTTTTAATTTATGCACATTGTGGAACCCCAGTACTACTGTTGGAGTCGCTGTGTTTGTGAAAGTGAATTATGCAAAAGTTTCATTTAAAAAATCCAATTCTTGAGTAAAGTTTGGTATTTTTTACTTACATTAAACTAGTCATAAAGTGTTGATGCTACAAAGATTTTACATGTAAAAAATGACAATGTTTATACTGGAAGTGATGATTTCAAAACCAATTACATCATATGCTAAATGGAATCCACCATTTGCTTTGTTTTTCAACATGTAATATCCTCGTAGCAGCAACAGTTTTCTTTCTACGGAATTATTTTATTGTCATACCAATTTTCAGTTGTGACTAGATGAAAGTAAAGTATACCAAACTTAATTCAAGTTAATTGGATTTTCTATGAAAATGAATCAGAATTCACTGTCACAAACATAGCGACACAAACAATAAGTAATTTATTAATTAAGTCAAACTTAAGTTGTTTTAATTAAAATTTATGTATGACATTATTTTCCATTTCCATTGAATGATAAAATCAAGTGGTAATTCTACCTGGTTTTATTAAAACCACTGTTTGAAATCTTATTGACTTTTTTGACATGAAATTTTTCTCTTTGTTTTAGCCAATTTTGTTTTTGATACGACCCTCAGAAGATCATAGCTGTCTACTATGCTTAATAAATTGGTTTTTATGGCTGTTCCTTACTGTGGCATGGTGTCTTGCAAGTAAGAATCACTCTCTACATCTTAGTGTAGAATGAACACACACACGCATGCACACCTCTGAGAGAGAACACAACTTTTGCTGTTTGTTATGTCAAATGATTAATTGTTGTTGTCTTTTTAATTTCTGGTCCTTATCTATTAAATTTTTTCTTGCTAAAAAAGGACATTAAATCATACTAATTTTTCAAATTTCATGGAACATGCACCCAGTTTCAAGACGTGGTGTGACGACCCTATACAGTAAAATCTTTATTAATGCTGCCAAGTGTTTCAACAGTCAAATTTTAGCTTTTTAGAGAGATGGGGGAGGGGTTAATGGTTTTACATGGACAGTAAAGATTCTTTCACTTATATCAAGGTGGTCACTTCTGGGATGGTGGAAGAAACTACAGTTCTCCGAGAAAGCTACCAACCAATGCTCCTGATTTATAAATAGATCTATTGAATGAAACCGGTAGAGAAAATTACAAAGAAATGGAATTGAACTCTAAATGAGGCCAATTTTGACAATTATCATATAAAAAAACTATTGCTTGTTTGTAGTATAAGATATAAACATCTAAAATGACTTGAATCTTTTTTTGTAGTACCAAACATGTTTATCGGTATGGACTTTGGAAAAGCTATGATACCTTGGTGGGCGACATGGATAATGTTCATATTTATCCTCTTCCATTTAATAGTAGAGATTACATTAGAAGTACATCAGTGTTGTACACATAAGAAAAATAAAGGTAGGTGACTTTTTTTTTTAAACAGAGTTTAATTGAGTCTTCTGTGAGTTTCTCTTTTTTTTCACTCACTAGATCAAGTACTAAAGAATGTATTTCTTGTCCCAGCAACATGGATATCTATGTAACTATCCAAATATTAACTTTTTGAGAATCTTTAGATGTGTTTCATTATAGCATTCAATATACCACATGAATGGTACCTTTAAATGAAATGTGCAGAAAAAAATGGTAAATGATTACATGCTAATGCCTTGAATATTGTCATTTTTACAGGGAAACATCAATTTATAAGATTCTGTACCCAATACATTATTATATATGTTTAAAACTGGCCATATCATTACAGACTGAAAATCTTCACAAAGTTTAACAACTGAAAACAACTTTTTGCATACCTTTAGATGATTAAGATATCTTAAAAACTTCAAAATTTTGATTATATAAGTGAAATGTCACATGGTTATGATTTAAACTTATAACAGATATAGATTTGTATAGTTATTTATTGATGGCAGATTAGCAGTGCACATGCACTGAAAATGCTCTTAACCTAAAGTAAAATAGAAAAATAGCTTTCTATGAGGCAACAAATTTTGTATTTAGATATTTTATCAAGTGTGATTTTTCTCATTAATTTAATTTTGTGTTTGTATTAGAAATAAAAAAAAAGGATAAAAGTTTCAAAGTTTCAATGTTTGAATTTTGCAGAAAGGAGAAAGAAGTATGAATTCCAGAGGAGAGAGAATCCTAAAGCTCATATCCCTGAACCAGAACCTGCAGTAAGTTCATACACTAAATCTCTAATAATGCATGTACTGTATAGTACCACAATGATTTAAGATAAGGATTTGTTCTATTGGATTAAGATTTGTTTTTTTGGATAAAGATGTTTGTTCTCAAAGATTAAGATTTTTACTTTAGGATTAAGATTTGTTCTTTAAGGTAAAAATAATTTGTTCATTAGGATTTAGATTTGTTCTTTAGGATAAAGATGTTTGTTCTCAAAGATTAGGATTTTTTCTTTAGGGTAAAAATAATTTGTTCTCTAGGATTTAGATTTGTTCTTTAGAAGAAGATGTTTGTTCTCAAAGATTAGGATTTTTTCTTTAGGATTAAGATTTATTCTTTAAGGTAAAAATTTGTTCTTTAGGATTAATATTTGTTCTTTGGGATTAAGATTTGTTTTGTTTTTGTTTTTTTTTTTTTTTGGATAAAGATGTTTGTTCTCAAAGATTAGGATTTTTCTTTAGAATTAAGATTTGTTCTTTAGGGTAAACATAATTTTTTCTTTAGGATTAAGATTTGTTCTTTAGGATTAAGATTTTTTTCTTTAGGATTAAGATTGGTTCTTTAAGGTAAAAATTTGTTCTTTAGGATTAAGATTTGTTCTTTGGGATTAAGATTTGTTTTTTTTTTTTTTTTTGGATAAAGATGTTTGTTCTCAAAGATTAGAATTTTTCTTTAAGATTAAGATAATTTTTTTTTAGGGTAAACATAATTTGTTCTTTAGGATTAAGATTTGTTCTTTAGGATTAAGATTGGTTCTTTAGGATTAAGATTGGTTCTTTACGATTAAGATTGGTTCTTTAAGGTAAAAATTTGTTCTTTAGGATTAAGATTTGTTCTTTAGGATTAAGATTTGTTCTGTTCTTTTGGATAAAGATGTTTGTTCTCAAAGATTAGAATTTTTCTTTAGGATTAAGATTTTTTCTTAGGGTAAACATAATTTGTTTTTTAGGATTAAGATTTGTTTTTTAGGATTAAGATTTTTTCTTTAGGATTAAGATTGGTTCTTTAAGGTAAAAATTTGTTTTTTAGGATTAAGATTTGTTATTAGTATTTTTGAATCAATAAAACGTCATTATGTTGCCCTGTAATACCTTTATCACCTTTCTTATAACAACAGCAAGCCTTAAAGTCCTTTATGTCTTTCTTTTTAAGTTTCCCTGGATTTATCACCAAAACTCCTTTTTAAATGCCAAATTCTCACTTACAAATGATGGATGGCATTAAAATGAAATTTCATTGTATTTCTTACAAAATATTTAACATCCAGTTACATACAGTGAGTATTTATTTGCCATGAATAAATATGTTTTGCTGGGCGTACTGAAAAAAAAGATTTTATAAATGTACCTTTCACATTTCCTTTTTTTCATGTACCTGGTACAGCACTGTTCGAACTTTTGGTGAAATGTTTCACCAGGTCAACTGAAAGAGTGAAACTGGGTAGCATAATAATGTTTTAAACCCGAGTCAACATTCTTTACACTTATATTGGTCAGTTCTGGGATGGCGGAAAGAAGTGGGGTAAAGGACTAACCTTTTTCATGCTCCTTTGCTCTCACTGAGATCTACTCAAGTGGGGTCATAATCTGAAAACACAAATATGTGCTGCTAATTATGGCTAGACATACAGAAATGGTTTAGATGTTCATCGCGTTGACAATCTAAAATATCATTTATCTTGTGCCATCACACTTACAAGGAAAATTTTATTCAAAATTGTTAATGTAATTACTGACAGGGTTATAATGTGTTCTATTATTTTGTTATTTTCAGGGAAGAGTTTTCAAAAAGAACATGTTACTCGCCCACTTCATAGTAACCTGTATCATAACACTGATCATGGTCATCACCATTGCTGTAGGATAAATGTTGTCCGAATTGGTGTCCGAAACCTGTGTCCACTAGATGGTCATAATTACTGTTATTGGTGCTTTAAATGTTTTTTATGTGATAATATTCATAAAAGTAAATGTTCCTGATAACACTTATACCAACAAATAATGTTATAATATGGGGATTGTCTCAATATTCAACTTGTAAAGAAATTATGATGAAGGCTCAAAGTTGAGCTATAGAATTTTAAAAATATGTGATATGGAAATTTGAAGAATTCAATTGATGGATCGAGATAATCAAGCATAAGGTCAATTTGAATTTTGGTTTTTTATGAGATCAAAAGTATGCTTATAATATTTTACAAAAATAGAATCAATTATAGCAGCAACAACAGGTAAAAACAAAATGAACTGCAGTCCATGACATTTTTTACAACAAAAAGGGATTGTGCATTATTAAAATATGAAATCGATACTGTTTGAGATTACCCCTCTTCTGTTGTTTTGAAAGTACAAATGTTAATAAAAAATTATAATTTTACTCACGTAACAATAGAGTTATTGTGTGCCACATGATCAATACTTGCAATGTTTGTGTGGAACCTTTAAGAAAATGTTAATGTTTCAAATTCCAACTGAAACATTTTAGAAAATGTTTATGATGCAAATCCATTTGAAATATTTTTGAAAATGTTTCTATTGCAAATTTCACTTTAAACGTTTTAGAATGCATTTTCTTTGCAGATTCATGAATAACTTTGTTTGATGGGTAAACATCAAGAATTCTATATCTTTTGGAAACAAAAGTTTCAAATAAACATTGTGAAATATTATGTGGTACTCTGATGAACTCTATTGAATATTTCTGACATTAGTGAATCATTCAGTTCTGTACAATATGTTGTATTTTGATTCCATTTCTGGAATCTGTATGCTTGTGCATTTGTAAAGGTGACTAAGTATATATACATGTATATGTATATGTTTGTGTTTGTTTATATACACGTAGTTATGAATGTGTAACAATTGACATTTTGTAGATGTTTAAATTTTCCTTAGTCATTCAGATTTTGTTAGCATTGTTCAAATTACACCAATAAAACATGCACTGATATTGATGATTTCTCCGCAAGTAATGTGCTCCATCATGGAAATCATTTTTGTAATCTGAAAGCCATTTTTTTAAAAAAAAAGATGAGCATTTTGTGTAAGATGATAAAAAGGTTCATTAGGGACTTGTTAGTATTTAATAAATATTAATTTCAGATGCAAAACATCACTTTGAAAGCATCAGGCAATAATTTTTGTTGAAAATTCTGTCATTTTGAAGCATAATTGAAAGAAAATACTATACTTGTAAATTTTGTGTGTGTGTGTGTGTGTATGTATGTGTGTGTGTGTGTGTGTGTATTCATTTTACTTGTTGATTAAATGTTGATTGTTTTGAGAAGTTGATGTTTCATTATATTTGTTACTGATGTAGGTCTTTGTTGAGTTCAGTTAAAAAATATATATTTGACGGATTTAACAGCTGAAACTTTACTTGATATATTAAGAGTTTTAAGATCTGAAGTTTAAAAAAAATAATTTTTTAGTTGTTTTGTATCTTCTGAGTTCAGGTTTTATACAAGTTATATATAGATCTAGTTGTGTTTTTAGAATGTTTTGTGTGATTATTTTTGTTCAATTCTTAAAAATGATACATGCACACATACACATATATATAAAATATGTATATGATATATGTGAATATTTTTCCAAGTTAGTTTTTCAATAAGTCTACGAGTCATATTTTATATTTGGTTTATGATTTTTGTGTAAAATCAAATTTTTATAAGTACAGTTTTCTTTAAACAAATGCATACAGCTAGCATTGTGGTACAATAGTACTGGCACATCGGAGTATGACTCTTGGTTTAATTTTTACTGAATTCAATTTCTTTAAGTTTTTAGATTCAGTCTTTGTTGTAGGGGATAAAAATGCTAAATTGTATAAACCTTTGTCTTATATATTTTAAATTTGCCATTCATTAAAAACATATTGCTTTCATCAAGGCTGTCTTCCATGTTATGTTTTTGCGATCACTTGTTGTTTATGGTAAACCAGTTTACATGTAAGCAAGTTTTGAAATATATAGAAACCAGTGTTTTTAGATGTTTAGTTGCATACCCACCAGATAATTCTTATACTGCATGTTGAATTAGAAAAAAAAAATGCAAATTGATTTGTGAATTGTTGTGATCGAAAGTATGGTTTAGTAATATTTATTGTGTGAAATCCATATGTTAGCTAGATGAAAAAAAGTCGCAAACACCAGTCCACCCACCCACCAAAGTAAGAGTCACTACTGGTAGTCCCAATTTTCTGTTCGAACAATGTGTATTACATAAACGCTACTGTATACATATAGTTTTGGATTATTTTTTCCCACAATTTTTGTAATTTTTAACACACTCACAAATTATTTTTGGGGTTTTAAAAAATAGTGTAGATAAAAAATTTAAGAAATCATGACGTGCAAGATTTATTGATTTACAAAAAATATAGTGATGAGGAATTCTATAATATTTCAGTGTTAATTTTAATGAAAAATCATGTTTTAAATTCATATTTACTGTGTTTAAGGCAAAAATACAAGTAATTTGTCAATCATGAAATGATAAAAATTAGGACTTATGATTATTTAACCAATTGAAAAATGCTTTTTTTAATTTACAAGTAATTAATATAAAATACTGATATGTAAGTTTTTCATATACATGTGTATATTTAATCACAAGCTAGCCTGTTCAGTTTTGAATTCAAAACCTTGCAAACATAGACAGAGTGATTAAGAATAAGCATTTATATACATGCATTTTTCTTTAGAAAAGATTTTTTCTCAAGTGCTTGAGTACTTAAAAAAATAATTAATCAGCAACTAATCAAAAAATATTGTTGGTGCAGTAAAAAATATTCAATCATTGATCAAAACAAAGATATTATTTCTTAATGATATTTTTTCACATATTTTTGAAAGTGTAAAATTGATTTTAAAAAATAGATAATAAAAATTCACTTAGTATTCCATATTTGGAATACTGAGTAAATTTAAGACATTTGATAAAGTTTTATGAAGTTGGTTTGTTATTATTATTACAGTGTGATTATATATTATAATAATATTATTACAGTGTGTGTGTGTGTGTGTGTGTGTGTGTGTGTGTGTGTTTATATAGCCATCCATCACACATTTTAATATTAGCTATTTGTCTTTCATTATCATTTATAAATGTAAATGTATTTTGCTCTATGAGACAAGACATAGCTCAGGCAGGTTCTAAAAACGATACAAGAGTGAAATCCTCTATAAGTTTGTTGTTGTTTTTAGTTTAGTTAATTACTAGTATATGACAAAAATAGGAAATTACAATTAAAAAATCTTCTATGATGAACAAATTTTAGCTTGAGCCTTTACTCCATAGGAACTTATTTTACATGTACCTTTTTTCTTGTATCATATTTACATGTATGTGTAACTAAGTATGCCAAAGACGCTATTTTTATTTGTTTGTAATGTCTTCCATCCAAATTAGAGCTATGCAATTATAATCAAAATGAAATCAGTAATTACTGTGCTGGTAGATTAAAGGTCAATCAGGGTTAATCTCGTCAGATTTCATCTGATAAGACAAAGCTCGGTCAAATGGGTTAATTAATATGATTATGTAAAATTATCTTTCATTGATTTATATCCTTTCAGCTATTCAGTTTAGAAAATATAGTTTAGATGTTGTTAGTGATTTCTTTTTCTTTCGTTCTATTATTTTTAAATGATATACAATACTTGTCTTCATGGGTAAACTTAATAAATGGAATTGCAACATGCTAAGTTTACAAAAGAAAATTTAGCTTCTTTTCACATATAAATGAAATCACTTGTTAGAAAAATTACATAGTGATACCATAACTTAAGTAACAACATTATTATTCAGAAAGTGTGCATGAGCTTGAACACTGAAAATACAAACATAAATATCTTTCTATATTTATCACCAGCAACATTTAAAACATTTTAAATGTTGCTGGCATCACTTATCAATTGAATTTATTCTGATGTCTTATTTTTAATGTAATAATGACCTTTATTTCAAAATTAACCCATGTTTACCCAAGAAGACAATGTTAATATATATATTTATCATTTACAAATAATATACAAGTCCGAGCTGTAGACATTATATATATATATATATTTATCATTAAGCAATGATGTTTATTTATTTTTTGTATGTATAAAATATACATATATACATATATATATATATTTGATTATGAATGAATATAAGTGTATTTCTGTAAGAAGTTGTTATAATATATGTATGTAAATAGAAGAATAATTGCATGCATCTTGTATTAAAAAAAAAAAAACATGATATGATGTAAATTACTATTTAAATTATATTTTAGACAAACAAACAAGAATCTTATCTAAAATGTCTAAATTTATCAGTTTAAATAAGAGTTGGGGTGAGTTGAGAAATGATTTTTTTTCTCTCTCTCGCTTAAGAGTTCTATTTCCTTTTATTGAGAAAGTCAGTTCAGGGATGGTGGTGAAATCTGGAGTGCCCAGAGAAAACCACTTACCTCCAGTAAGTGAACTGACAAACTTGCAGTGGGATTTGTACCTAGATAGAGAGGTACAGATATTTTTAAACATGTTAAAGAAAAGTATTGTATAACTTTTTTTGAGACAAACATTTTTATAAGGAGTGGTTAAATGAGTAAAAAAAAAATGGGGATGCAATATTCAGATAGGTCAAATAAAGTTAATGTAGTTCCTTTAAAATTTAAAACATGTTTAAAAACACCAATTTTTGCACAGATTTGAAAAAAAATTGTGTTTCAAGAATAATTACGTTATTAAAATTTCTATATTCTGATGTTTTTATATCAAATATGTGCATATGATATACTTGCTTTTTAACAGATTAGTTTAAAATGTTGTAATTTTTTTACCAGTAGTTGTTTTATTGTTTTTGTTGTATTTTTTTTTTTTTAATTTGTATTTTACCCTATGTAGTGACTACATAAATATTGTGATCTCTTTGGTTGAAGTTTTACAGAATTTGCCCATTTTTAATACTATACATACATGGTTTATTGTTGTTGCAACTATGACGATTTCCCTAATAATGATCATTTTAATAACAAATCTTTAAAAGTTGTAAAAAAAATAATAATAAATTTTACATAAGCAAAAATATCTTTTTAAAAATATTCAAAAATTTTCAAAATACCGGTAGGTCTATCTTGGATTTTTTTTTTTTTTTCTAAAAATTTACAGAACTTTTCAAATCTGGTAACATATATATACGTCTGTACATGTATATACTGATATGTGTAGCTTTTTTGTGACAACAATCATAGAGGATTTAATATATTTAATATTTTCTTCTTTCTGGTGAAGTTTCAAAATTCATGTTCTGTAGAATTTACTGATGTGTAAAAACTGTATAAATACTGTATAAATGTATTACTGTTTATGGAAAGAACTTAGCTTTTATGTATGTATTGAATTGAGCCAGTAAATGCAGTGGGTACTCAAGGCGGCATCAGCTTTATATTTGTAATAAACAATAAAATGTATTAAAACACACAGTCGCAGATTCATTTGTTTGTTTTCTAGTGGTAAGTAATAGACTGATATTCCATGTTAATTTCCATGGTGATATTTTTGTTCCATTGTGATTTGTTGCTCTTTGATGGTCAAATGGGTAAGGCTTTAGCCTTTCTACATCAACTAAAGGTGTTTCACTGCTGTGGGCCATTGGTTAGCCCCTGGTGAACCCTAAGACAGAAGGGGCATTTCTTCACAGTTGGTCATACTTGTTTGGTAACCCAGTCACTGTATTTGATTCAAAAAGTCACCGTAAGTGCAAAGCAGATAGCGACAAGCCAATTACATAAATTACTCTATAAAATGGAAATTTGTATGTATTATTCATAATAGATTTATGAATTGGAGTCTTGATTCAAAAAGCTGAAAAATTATGAAAATATGACAAAAAAATTGCAACTAGATTTTTAGGATTTTATGTAATGATTAAAAATATAAAATTTTATTCTGAAAGAAAGGCTTTAAAATACCTGTCTTAACAAGCCTTGAAAAAAGTTGCATGTAAATATTAACAGTGTAGCTAAGATCATGTATGTACAGCAAAGTAAAATTTTTGTATCAAATTGACTAGGTACGATTCCACCACAGATGACAGGAGAGTGTATCACCTGATAGTGTGTTTATTTGTACCTAGTACTTCATAAACTTTATTAAACATTTTTATTTTACAAGACTGCAGTTGTACCTAGTACTTCGCTAATATCAAACATGTCATTTTAAAAGACGGCAAATAGAAATATTCACATCAAATTTATTACATGCAAAATTTAATATAGAAGAGGACTTCTTTTGAAAAGGTCAAAACCAATGACATTCGACTTATGGTGCAAAGTTGAAATAATTTTAACTGAGCTTTTTTAATCATTTGACTATGATGAAACTATTTACAGATGAAAATAACAATTATAAATCTCTCTCTATCTCTCTTTAAATCAGAAGAAAAGAATACTAAGGCCATATATAAATTTCAATATTTTTATTCTCATTTTTCCACAGTTAAACTACCCCAGATTGTCATATTTGTGTTTTTCAGATTTCATTAGGTTTGAAATTGTAGCTAATTTACATTCAATACTGTATTTACTTTGTATGACTAAAAGAAGCCATATTTTTATTAGATTAAAACAAATATTGAATGATTTTATGATTAACCAGAAGCAATGTGTGCCTCTGATATTTCAAAATATATATAAAAAAAAATAATAAAATATTAAATAAATAAATAAAATAATAATAGCAATAAATAAATGACTAAAATAGAAGTAAAAAAATAAATTAATAAATAAGAAGAAATAACATCATCCCCGTCCAAATATTATGAGAATCCAATACATTGATTTAAGGTGAAGAAATTCCTAATTGATTTTAAAAAAAGTTTAGTATTATATGTACACCATTCATCACCAGATTTGATTTTTCTGAATAGATTGGACATCCTACACACTTTATTTTGTACCTGTTAACTGTTGGCACTGTAATATTTTATTTGAAATGAAAATTTATTTTGTCTGTGCTTTGCAGATATTACATTAAGATACTTTAACTAATAATTTTCATGTTTTTTTTTCGGTGTAAGTAACACTGTCATTACTTAAATAGTTCCAGGTGAGTGATCCACATAATAACAACATTACTCTTTTTATGAACAGGTGTCCTTTTGACATTCCAATACACAAGAGTTATCTCCAATGCATCGACCATTCTATTTTTCTTCGAAGGTCAAGTGAGGATATTTTTGTAATTTTTTTGGTTGAAAAAGTCCAATATTATTCTGAAAATGTTTCCTATAATTATTTAACATATAATTTTGATAAAATTACATAATTTTGTGATATTAAATAAAAAAGGAAGTTATTTTTCTTTTATATGACAGCGTTGACACCCTGCTTTCGGTTTGGTGATGGAATCGCCCTTCTGTCATTCGGGTCACCTCGGATGATTATTTAGGAAAATCACAACAGGTAAACATGAAGTGAAAATAGAAGCAGAGATTGTGTTTATGTCGCCATTGTTTATCCACTCGTAACGGCTACATAAAAGAGCGAAGATTTTAAACAACTTAAAAATTTATTCAAATTAATAACCAGATCTTAGATAGCACAGAAAAGGGATTATCGAAATGGCGTAACGTTACGTTCAGAATATAAAATGGCGACTGTTTCAATGAATCTTCATATTATATTCTTCATATTTTTTACTGGATCGTTATCAGTATTTGTATCCGGCAAAGATGCATTTTTCTACCTAGGTACGTATTGTTTAATTAATATATTGAGAAGATATTCTTATTTAATTCTATGAAGTCAAACTGGTATGAAAATTGTCCGCAGATTCATAAATTGTGTTAAAATTTAAAAATCAATTTCTATGATGATTTATAACACCAGTGATAAGATTTCACATAGTATTTCATCAATTAGTCATGTGGAATAAAGGAGTGCTCATTAAATCTTATCCATTTTATAAGAGCATTTGTATGTTTCTATTTTCTGCCAGGGAAATATGGGAAGTGAGGAAAAGGTTTCCATATCTTAGTTGACTTTTGTTGTCAATGTTGTAAAATTTTGTTGTATTTTGTAATTTAGAAAATTCAATTTTTTGCATTTTTTCTCAGAACTTATCTGGTTGATTGGTTTTAAATTGTGTGGTATAACTTGAGTTAATAAATCAACAACATTAAAAAGGCCTTACTGTTTGTGTCACTGTGTTTGTGACAGTGAATTATGCAAAACTTTTGTAGAAATTTCCAATTAACTTGAATTAAATTGGTATTTTTCACTTACTTGAGTCAAGTTGTAACTGAAAATTGCTATATGCATCCATGATTACCATAGAGCATTTCAGTAGAAAGAAAAGTTGCTGTTACAAGGATTTTAAATGTCAAATTTAATATTTATGCTGAAGTGATGTTTTTAGTGGTGCTACATTGAACGTGCAAAAAATCCACCATCTGCTTTGTTTTTCAACATGTAAAATCACCATAGCAGCAACAGCTTAATATTTTATGGTAATTGCCAATGTGCATAGTGAATTTCATTTATGGCTAGACTTATGTAAATAAGCCAAATATAATGAACTTAATTCAAGTTTACTTTATTTTCCATGAAAATTACGCAGAATTCATTGTCATAAACACAGTGACACAAACAGTAGTTAGCTTTGTACTAACTAGAGTAAATGGTCTGCCGGGTACAGGTATATTAATACTTTTAAACTAAACTGCATCTAATGCAGTACCTTTTCTTCATATCATTATTAGAGTTTGATTTCTAAAGTCACTATTTTGTCATGTGAAAGGCACCATCTTTTTATCAAAATTATTATTATACCATTATAAATGCCTATCCTTGTGCATTTCAAAGTATTAAAGCAAGGGTTAATTAAAAACTGAAATTTTAAATCAAAACTTGGCTCATTTAAATAAAGGAATACCGGTAACTATATTTGTTAGGTACAATTAAAAAATATAGAGATGCATGTACCAGTATTTCATTTTTTATACATTCATAGATGTGTTAAATAGATAACTGAATTGATGATTTCTAGTCTGTGTATACCGTTGGTTTGGGTTCATATTCTGTAGTGTAACAATTCTGTGGAGGAAAAAAAACTGCACACTTAGAAAAAATATTAATGTCAGTGTTTATCTTCGAACACAGAAAATATATAGACAGGAAATATTCTTTCGCATTTTTCTGTCTAATATACTCTGACAAAATTATCAGATGGTCTTAATTAACGAAGGCCAATCTTTCACTATTTTGATTTACAGAGATTGCTGGCATCTTACTTACTTGGTCCTCTTTGTTCCTTGTGGAGCATAGGGCTACTACAGTTGCTATCCATCTTACAATGTTTTGGGACCGTTATTTTTGCCTCATTCCAGTTCTTTACAATATTTTCAAGCTCTTTTAATATAGTTCTTCTCCGGCTGTGCAATAGTCGGCCATGTTGGCATCTAACTTATACATTTTTTTTAGCTCACCTGAGCACAAAGTGCTCATTTGAGCTATTGGTATCAATAGAGGCAGACCCTCCATCGTCCATCCATCCTTCCGTCCGTCCATCAACAATTGCTTCAAACGACTTCTTCTCAGAAACATTTGGTCACATTTTGTTTGAACTTGGTCAAAACCATCTATAGAACATTGCCTTTCAGATTTGTGTTTTTGGTTGCCATAGCTACCAAATATGGGTCACAATGACCTACATAGTTAAAAACCTAAAAAAATCTTCTTCTCCAAAACCACTTCACTGAGATAAAATCTGATGTGATATTTGGCATCTACGGCATCTTATATACCAAGTTTGTGAATTTCAATAATTTTTGTGAAAAATTAGGTTAGGCATTTTTGCGTTTATTTTTTGTATATTGTAAATAGTACTTTTTACAAAAATTACAATAATGAATAAATTTAGGTGAACTCTTTAACCAAACATCAATTTTCTTATGTGAAGAAACATATGTTTGACAATTTTCATTAGGGCTGTCACGGTTAGTGATTTTCCTAACCGGGTACCCGACATGCATTACCCGAACCGTAACCGGTTAACCGATATTAGGAATAGGTGATGCGAAATACAATAATACTATTCTTAAATGGATTGAACAAACCTTTATAGTTTATAAATAAACTTACCATAACATTAAATCTATATGTTTACCATTCTGTTTCAGTTTTACTTCCGTATTCCATATATGTTTGTTTGCACGCTTTCATTTCTAAATTTCAATGTTTGAAAATAAAACCCAGTAGATCGTATTAATTTCACACTCCCCTGTATGACAGATGTTCCTGACCAGGCCTTCACAAACGATAATTTAGCAAAAAACGCCGATTCAAACTTAAAAAAGCCAATTGAAAAATATCCGAATCGGCTTTTCCCCCATAATAGTAAGACAAAATCTGATTAAAAAT
Organism: Tegillarca granosa; assembly: GCA_029721355.1. NCBI lineage: Eukaryota > Metazoa > Mollusca > Bivalvia > Arcoida > Arcidae > Tegillarca > Tegillarca granosa. Next base: position 26,525,333 of record CM056598.1, on the reverse strand, counting down.
TCTTTAATGCCGGCTTGTTAACAAAAGTATTCAGGACAGTGTCACGATTCACTGAACTTCCCTATTCACAGGTAATTACCTAATACCCTACAAGTTAATTGATTTCTAGTGGCTTCATCTGTTCACATAGTTTCTACTAGAGTATACAAACACATACACGTGCCTGATCGACCCAGTTTATATAGTTAATAACCTCCCTGAATTCTATATACAAGAGCTGACTAGATTGATAATGACAGTTTTTCGGGTTACCAACAACAAGATCACGGCATTACACGTGGTTTTTGTATCTGTTATATGTTGATCAGTGATGGGATTGTTATAAGATATTAATAAGAGGTATTTATAAACATTTATCTATATATGCACGATGTGTGGACAATGTCACACATCGACTTATAATTTATAATTAAAACGACAGATATCCTGATGTACCAAACAGAATTCAGTTTAACTGTTAATTGATGTTTTGTTGCATTACCAATGACTGGACAGTTATGGAAAGATTAAAATACATTTGAATGTAGGTCAACAGGACCAGTCACTTACATGTTTTTATTTGTTTATTTTCATTGAAAAAACTCACTGAACTTACAGACGTGTCATTGTTGATCCTAAATTTACCAAGATACATCGAATGTGCATTGATAGCAGTATATCGTCGGTTACCCGGTTAATGATTTTGTAACCGGTTACAGCATCTAACCTACCTGTATATAGGGTACCTGGGTAATTGTGACAGCCCTAATTTTCATGAAATTCTGTAAAATACAAGTCGCTTTTTTTCATTTTCAATTCTAGCAACCCAAGGGTCGAGGGTTCGAATCCCAGTGGGGCCACTTTTTTTTTTTTTTTTTTTTTTTTTTTTTTTTTTTTTTTTTTTTTTTTTTTTTAAATTTTTTTATTAGTATTTTTTTTTTTATTTTCTGAATTTTATGACTTACAATGGTGCATGGAAGAGATGTTATGATTTTTTACTTTTTAGTGAATTATTAATTTAGAAATACATGTGATACTGATATGTAGATTTAGCTAAAACCTTGAATTTTTTTCTTTGTTTTGTTTTACAAAATCATTGTTATGTGACATTATTTGAATTAATTGAACAATTTTTTTGAAATAATTTGCAGTTGAATTTTACAATTTTTTAATAATATTTTAATTAATGTGTCAAATCTGTAAAGTCTTAAATCCGGATCTGAAAATTGCTAATGTGAGCTTTTGTTATGGATAGGAACTCTGCCGTCCATCCATCCATCCATCCATCAAAAGACTTCTTCTCAGACACTACTGGTCACATTTCATTCATATTAGTCAATAGCACCTTTAGACCATTGCCATTCTCATTTGTGTTTCTGGTCGCTTTGGCTACCAAAAGTAGGTCACAGTGACCTATATAGCTAAAAACCAAAACAATAAAAATAATATTATCTGAAACCACTTCTATTGAGGCAACATGTTATGACTTAACCAGGTATTATCAAGACATACCAGTTACATTTAAACTTAGGAGAGCAAATTAGGGCCATCTTGGGCCTCTTGTTTTTAAATCACATGCTTCATTTTTGGTTTGGAAGACTAAATCTGTTATCATCAACTTCAACGTGATGATACACTAGAAATTTTATGATTTTGTCAATATTCAGAACCAATTTATTGTTATTTCAGTCTACGCCTTAAATCGCTGAAAATTCACCTTCTTACTGTTATGTCATTAATCAGAAAAATAAATATCGGAGTTGTCCAATCCATCAATTAAATGACCAGTGAAAATCTAAATTTTACCTGAGGAAATGTAATTTCAACTTTAATTTCAAATTTTGAATTACTTTTTAAAACAGATCATTTAAAGAATTGACAGGACATTTATTGATGTTGAATGGTCATCCAAGGTAAATGAGACTTGAAATTGGATTTAAATATTTGTGGTTTTCATCTATTTACAAATGACCAATACCATTGTGTCTTTTAAGTATAAAAGGAGGTGACAAAGTAATTGTAATGACATAAGACCCTTGCTCAGATTGAGCAGATTTTTAAGGCTTGTACATAGGACTGTATTTCTAAATTTTTGTTTGAAACTTTGAATATTTAATAAAAAAATTAGTAATTTTATTTAGAAAATTGAAAAGAGATTTTAAATTTGATTATGAGAAATAAAATTAAAGTGAGAAAAAGAAAAATAGTTGATAGTGTTTTAATGAAATAACTAAGTCAGACTTGAGAATCAAGATTCATCATCTGTTAACAATTGTTTCAGGAAGAATTGTTCCAGGTCATTGCTTCCTTTAGCACAATTTTTCAGCTGTCCATTCTGAGTGTATTTCTTATTCATATATCCACGAGGGACCCTGGGGATTAAGTCAATTAATTATTTTATGTGATCACTAGGGACTTGATTATTTGTTTGTGTGTATCAACTTGACAAGTATTTTTTAAGGTTCTTTAGACTATGTTACTTCAAATATAATTATAAATTCAATCCCAAATTCAAATTAAAAAAATATTGAGATTGTAAATATAAGTAATAAAATTTAGTTTTATTGGTTTGTAACTCCACTGGGTCAGGCACATATTTTTCAAGAAATCCTTCCATGAACCAAGGTTAGCTCTGGCTCTTGAAAAGTAAAAAAAAATTATAAAGTGGAAGCTAATTTATATCAAATAGTTCAAGTTAACATAAAAAATAAAAGCTCATTATGAAACTGGTGAAATTTTGGAGCAAAATATTAGCCAATACATTTACCAATATTTTGAAACCAGAAATTTAGAAAATTAGCAATTGGCTAAATTGACAAATGACAGAGCAATCCTGTAAAAAACTCTATTTCTATTTCGGGATTCATTTAATTTGCATATGACCCAATAAAGATACATGCTGTTTAAAAGGGAATACTCAAGTTCATTACTAAATGTAGTACCACAAGATACAACCGTGTCAGGTTCTGGCTCAAAATTGCCTCAAATTCAAGTTCTTGAATCATGGATATGATGCACAGCAGCCTTTACCATATAGCTCTTGGTTTCTCAACAATTGTATGATACATCTATGTACTGATTTTAATTTATTTATTTACAGGTCATTGTAAGTCGTCTCACAATATTTGTGAACAGATTTGTGAAAACTTTCCAAATGGACTCTTTTGCAGTTGTAGAGAGGGTTATAAACTGGACAAAAATGGTTACTCTTGTACAAGTAAGTTTTATTTTTATACCAGTTTATTATAAAGAAACAAATCTGGCCACCGGAAAAATATTTTTGATTTCTACATAAATCTTCTGTATCAAGAAAGTAGCTGACAAAAAAAAAGAAAAAAGATAGCAGTCTTTAGTCAACCATTGCACATAGCCTGAGAGAAGGTATGGAGGGAGATCCCCACCCTCCCCCATGGAGGAGGGCTTCCCCTGAAGATTTTATAAATTTGAGATTAAAATATGTTGCATTTTCCACTATTTTAGAAAGTAAATATGGTTTATCTGTTAAAGTTTTCGATAAGTTTTTTTTATGACAAACTTATACATAAATAGAAGCTGAAAATCCAGAATCTAATGAGACTGTTTTTTTCACTTGAAAATGAATTTGACTCTTGACTTCAGAAAAACCCAGTTTATGTATCTAGTTTGATTTGATCCCCCAAAGTCAGGAATCAGAATGAATCCTAATTTTTTTTTTTTTTTTTTTTTTTTTTTTAACTTTAATTCTAGGCAAGTTGACCATCAAACAACAGCAGTGCCTTTTAAAAATTAAATCTTGTCAGAAGTTTCATCTAACCTTTGGTAAAAGACTGTCTGTATTTTACACATGTGATTCAAAATTAATGCTCGTCTAAATTTTCATGATCTTTAACTTTTCAGTCAAACCTGTAATTGTTTGTAAATTTTCTTACATGTTGTTAAAGCAAACTTTGAATTTTTTTTTATATAAACCCCTCCCATATATATATATATATATATATATATATATATATATATATATATATATATATTTATATAAGAAGTCTGCAGGAATCAGACTGTTTGTTCGTCCATCCATCTGTCTGTTTTTTGTCCATTCAAATATCATGTCTTTTCCACAACTTCAACATTTTTTGTTGGATTTTGATCAAACTTGGTGCAACTTGTGTATATCAACACAAGACAATTTGTTGAATATAAAATTCATGTAGAAAATAACCAACTTGTTGGGTTGGAACTATTTAGAAGTTCAGTCAAATTTCAACCACTGTGTCAGAGTCCTTCTGAGAAAATATTAAAATTTTTGGTTTTGTTTAAAAAAAATAAGAAAAAAAAATCCTCTTTACGGAGATGTAGAGCTTGAGTCAACTAATTAAAGAATGAATCAGACCACTAGAGGTTATTGTTCAATTATTGTGTCTCCAATGTAGTCTCTATGTCTAGGATTGCATTTTATTTTTTTTAGCTGAAACTTTAAAAAAAAAATCTTTAAGAAATTGAGTCATTCACTCATGATTTAAGTTCTGATGTTCCTGATCAAACCATTTTAATGATTTTTAATTAGTTTTACATCATGATTTAGTAAACCGAATAACTGTTATTTTTATGATTCATTGTGAGTGTTATTATTCTAAATAAATTATCCAGTGTATGATTCATCTAATCTTGGTTACAGTTGGTCTGTATCTTGTTGCATGTTTGAGCTACTAGACTGTAAATCATACAGGATATTCATAAATTACTGATACATTAGTTTTACATGGAAAGAAAGCATTAAATTATGAAAGATCCTAGGAATTTTAAAAATACAGAATAATTGCGTTTTTCTTTCTTTCAATTTTGGCCATCTTTCATAAATGGTATATGTTCTGTATTTTATTTGTTTTGTTTTGCATCATTTTGTACACAACATGAAATAATACTTATTGTTATACATTATACTTATTAGGTTTATGTATTTAAAAACAAACAAACAAACAAAACAATAACAATCAGAAATTTAATCAATTCTGAAAACTGAGACAATAAACATCATGACCATGGTTTCATTTTACATTTCTAAATAAACTGGTATTCTCTCTCTCTCTCTCTCTCTCTCTCTCTCTCTCTCTCTCTCTCTCTCTCTCTCTCTCTCTCTCTCTCTCTCTCTCTCAATGTGTCATATTTTTGGTCATATTGTATTAAAATACTGAAATTTAAGTCAGCTGTTGTTTATGCCAATATATCATTCAGCTTAATTTAAATTAAAAAAAACCAACAAACTCTTGAAGGTATGACATCTATTAAATAACAGATTCATTCTCATTTCTTACATTCATTTTTGCCATCTTGAAGAAAGACCTAATACAATTTTATGTGAAGTATTACAAAATAATCAAGATTTGATGCATTGAATTACAAGTTTTAAAATTTGATTTAGATCAAGAAAAGTGCTAGTGAAAAAGCTTTTATTAAAAGTGTTTTATTAAATCAAATGTCTGATTTACGATAGAAATAAATGAGTTTCATGTTTTATTATTTGATAATCGTGATTCAGCAGCTGCTTAATGTTTTCAGTGGCGACATTGTTAAAAACACAAGGGGGACCAGAGCAATCATCTTTCTCTTGGCAATATTCTCTAACAGTCTGAGTAGTATTTTCTGCATCTAACCAACAGGAGTTATGACACATCCATGGAGAGTAAATAGTCCTCTGGAATTTGTCATAAAATCAATAAACTTCCCTTTTAATGATTTGATAGAATAAAGTAGTTAGGTTTAATTCTAAATCAGTTGATAGAATGCTAGTGTTACATTTTGTACGGGAAAGTTAAATTCAATTTCACATCTTAACTAATTTAGAAGACAAGTTAATTCAAACATTTAGATCTTAATCTTAACTAATTTATAACTGAATTTGATTGGGTCTTTGGGATTTGTTGTTAGAAAATTGATTTGTTTTTGAAAGCTTATGTTTCCAGACATTAATTGTTTTAAGTCTTGACTTCCTCGATACTGGACAGCAATTCAAACAATTTTTCATTAGTTTGAAGGTCCCAAGTGGTTTACTAATCATTGTACCTCTCACCACTCGAATGGTGTCTTGATTTGTCAGTTAATTTGTTGAGAATGGGTTTTTACTGGCACTCTTCATTTCTTTCACTATCCTAGATCTGATGGTAAGAGTTGAGTCGAGTTGAGTATTGGTGTTTAACATACCAGTCAAGAATATTTCATTTATATTGAGATGTTGCAGCTAAAGGTGAAAGTGCAGAAATTTTGCCTGTGCATTGCGCTGATGGCATTATAAGTGAATAAAAAATCTTGACAGAGGCAAAAAATACCATAGATTCTTTCTAATCCAGCTGTTGAAAGAGGAAATTTCTTACAGCTGTAGTCCTCTAAAATTCCACTGATGCAGGATTTAAGACCAAGGAATTTTTTCTTTGAACCAGTAAAATCCAATAGCTTAATTGACTTGTATATAAAAATATACAAATTGTCGAATTTTGAGAATTAAGTGAGATGCAAGGCGGACCTGTAGATTTTTATATTTATAAGTCCAAGACATTTTGGTGTGTGATTTTTTTACAGCTTTTAATTAGCTCACTGAGACAAAATATTGAGCTACTAGCCTAATCCAGTTAATATTATCCATCATCCATTGTCTGTCATCTTTATTTTTTTTAAAAAACTTCTCCTGGGACAGTAAACTAGTCACAGTGAAACTTGATCAGGATTATGGCTCAAAGTGACTTTTTATTCTAGGAGCCAGCCTGGCTTCTTATATAAAAAGATTACCATAGGCATAATTTGAGACTTTTAGGCGCCAGCAATTAAATAATTGTGATCTTATCCTAAAATGAATTTAAACCCGAAACTTGAAACTTTATACATCAGGGCATCAGGGCATGAGGCTTTAAGTTTGTGGAGTTGGTTAACTTTTTAGCCCAACTGAGCTGAAAGCCAAGCCCAAACTTGGATAGTTTCTTTGCCAATTGTACTTCGCAAAAATTTTTTGACATATCCTCAGGTGAGCATAAAGGCTCATGGGCTTCTTGTTTATATTTCTGTATCAATTCATATTTAGCTCAAGTTATATTTTTGAGCTAGTGGTCTGTCATGCATTTACTTATGGCAAACCTTCAGATCAGGTATTAAAAGTCTGAGTGTAATATGTGTTCGTCCGATGACAAGACTTTTTAAACAATGTTACATGAAGTCTTCCTTGAAAAAACTCTTATGCATTAGTACAGCTGTAAAGCCACTTAAATGTAGAACTTTCTATAGTAGTCATTTCAGGTATGTTTGTGTTTCAGCAGACATCTTGTTGTTACTCAAGACATTTTTTTCAGAGGCATCTCCTCCTTTGATTTTTATGTGATCAGGTTAAAATTTTGTCAGCTGGTATGGATTGACCATTGGAAGTGCGCTTTCTTGCCATTTTTCAGAATTCGAAAGGACTTCAAAGAAATCCAGTTAAAACAACAATAACCCAAGACTTCTATTGTGATGGATATATGCCCTAAGAGCATCTCCTTGAATTAAACTAATTATGAACTATTTGTCTGCTTTATTCTAGATTCTCACATTTGTACTTTGAATAAGCACATAAGACAATATGCTTAAAAGCTTCGCCCCATTATTGCTGATACACAGACATACACTTGCTCACAACGTTATATTCTAGTTTTACGTGTAACTGGTGACATCTCAATATAAATGTTATATTCTTGATTTTGATTTTTAATCAGTCAATTGTTTAACCATTTTGTTAATTTGAAAAATAAGAAATTGAAATATTTGATAAATAAAATTCTATAATGATAAATATGATGAAAAATTTCAATTTTGTTGTATTGTTTGAGCAGTTTAAGACCAGATTGACTCCAAAATTAACACCCACCAGTAAAAATAAATCTACCTATATTGTATAATTGATTTTCCTGTATTTCTAATGCAAATATTTAGATTATGAAAATCGAAAAAAAATTACAACTGTGGTGATGTTTGTTTAGTTGAACTAACAATGACTCATTCTACCCAGATTTGTTGTTAAATAAACATCTAAAATTGGGGTGTAAAAAAGATAATCTCATGCACATAGGACATTCATGCTAGTGCACACCAAAACTTTAGTGACTTGAAGGGATTAAATGTATCAGTCCCTGACTCCCCTATTATGTGACAGCAGAAACTCTGGTGGCCAAGTGGTCTGAAGCATGGACAACAGTGTCTCCCACAAAGATGGTTCATATCTTGATTCGGTAGATCTTTGTTTTAGAAAGTCAGTGATTTTCTCTAGGCACTCTGGTTTCCTCCACCATCTCAGAAATTATTGCCTTTTTATTGGTAATTAAAGCATCCTGGCTAGAAGATTTTAACAAGCATGTTTCTCATTCTTTGAAATCAATTTGCTGACTGTATAACAGTGCCTCTAACAGCCTTGCCTGGAATCCTGCTAAAGTAGATCCTAGTACCCCCAAAAAGAAGTCAGCACCAAAGATTTGGGGTTTTCTTAAGGTACTCTGGTTCCCTCTGCCAGCCCAGAACTGTCTGTCTTGATGTAAGTGAAAAGATTTTGATTGGCTAACTGTAATACAGATCACTAAAGTGTAAAAAAAAAAATTCTCATTGATTTTCATAACTAAGAAAGCTGTAATCTGTGTTTCCAACCAAAAAGTGTAAAAATTTCTTCTGTGAGCACATTTAATGTTCATAGCACATGATATACTAGCAGGATCATGCATTTAGTCATGTGTATTATTAGTGGTGTGAATTGATATATTGTCATGCAGTCATTCATTGTATGATGCTGTGTCTGTATTTTTTAGAAAAGGGAAAAAAATCATTAGATGTACAATAAGTAATCTGATCTAAAAATGGCATAAAACCACCTGGGAATTGTAGCTCTTGGTTAGTTAATTACTGATGACATGATATTTATTGATATCATCTTTAATAGATGTATCAGTATTTTGTTCAATCATGCTGAGATCGTAATATGACATGTTACTTATGAAGTTACATTTGTAATCAGTAATTTGTGTATCTGATGATAATTATGATAATGAATGATAATGATAAGGCATATAATAGGATTTTAAATTATAGCATTAAAATAATTAGTTATTGCATAGGCCACATTCATGAGCATTATGTTTTGCTGGAAAAAATTAATTCATCTCTCTCTCTCTCTCTCTCTCTCTCTCTCTCTCTCTCTCTCTCTCTCTCTCTCTCTCCCTCCCTCTCCCCCTGATAAAGATTGATTAAATTGATAGTATTCTAGTTAATTTCACCATCCAGCTCAACTGCTTTTTGCTGGCCCCAACCCGCTCATTTAGACTTTATTCATGAATCATAAAATTGATGTCTTTACAGTACACTAGTCCCACATCTTGCTGCCCCTGCCCCCTCCCCCATCATGTCAACTGTATTCATCACTCACGAAAAAAATGTTTGTCTCTACATTTGCCTTGATCACTTTTGTTACCCCTCCCCCTCATTATTTAGATTCTTTCCATCACCCATGATAAAATATCTGTCTTTACAATAGATTGTTGAACTTTTTGCTGCCTCCTCATTTGGACTATACTTCCCCTGTAATTAGAAGCATCACTTAAGTTGCCAATACCGGTCATTTGTAATGGTCACACAAATCAATTTCTTAACACATTTTTCTGACTAGCGGAACATTTTTTTCATTATTTTCTCTATATTAAACCATCTCTTGGGGAAACCTCTTACAGTTTGTGATATATTACTGGACACAAAATAATGTTTGGAATGACTTTCTTTGTCTAGTTCATTAATGAGGCAGTCATTAGCATACTGTTGTGTGTGGGGTTTGAAGGTCACAATACAGCTGAACAGGTTAAAAACGATCACTTTGGCATTCATTGAGCGAGATTGCTGATTGACAGGCATGATTTGTGATACATGAATATGAAGTATAACGAACATTGACAAATTTCCATAATTTTGCTCCAATGAAATAGTCTGATTGTATGCATTGCTGTTCGCCTGGTTGAATCATTACATGATCAGAGTTGATAACCCAGAAAAATGGTTAGGTCTTACCATATGTGTCCATCTATCTGTATTTATGTCAGATTTTCTGTCCAACTAGCCATCTAACTGCATATAAGTTTTGTCACCATGCATTTTACTGATGTGGAGTGGAGTTGAATGATATGGAGTGGATAGAGTAATATTGTTTTCTGCCCCAAGTTATGTGTCTTTTACTTAAATATTGAAGTGGTCATTTACAGGATGGTGGAGGAAATCGGAGTGCCTGTTGAAAACCATTTCCTTTGGCAAGCAAATTGAAAACCTTTCTCACACTTAGGGTAATTGTATATTATTAACAGTTTGTAATACTAATGAACTTTTGAAAAACAACAACAAAAAAAAAGAAAAAACAATAATAATAATAATAATAATAAATTAAAATAAAATAAAATAAAATAAAATAAACCCACACTTTTTTCTGCCTATTAATGAAACTGTCAAATATTTTAGAGCAAAAATATTAGCCAAAGTAAATTTTTTAGATCCTGAAATCATAACGAGTAGCAATTGGCTAATGACAATGCAACTCCTATATTTATTGTTTCTCCCCCCCCCCCCCCCCCAAATCAAGATTCTTCAACTTATATACTTGACAGTCAGTTGTCAGATGGTCCAGGTAACTGGAGTAACCAGAAAAAACTGCCTACCTTCAGCAAGGAAACTAACACACTTTTTCACACTTACGGATTTGCCCAAGTTGGATTTGGACCTTAGGCAATGATAGGCCTTTTGATCTGAAAGTTGGCACTTTAGACCATTGGGCCACCACAGCCTCCTGTTCACATTTTAGTCATTCTTTTATTCAGTATAGTGACAACATTTTCTTATGTTAACAAACTAAAATTTTATTATTTTTGTGTCTCGAAACTGTGAAGTAAAAATCTTTAAATGACAGAGTATAAATTTCTGTGAAATGCAAAAATTGAAAGAATCAATAAATATGTTTTAACTAAGGAATTGACAGGAGATATATTGGATGTAGAGATGTAAATTAGACCCATTAGGACAAAATGTTTTCTTTGTGTGTCAAAATACATTTCCAAAGTACAGGCTTATTCCCAAAGTAACCATTCAGTTAATGGTATTGCCTGGCCTCTCATGATATTGTCTCTTAGTAATGCTAAAATCTATAGTGTGTACCCAATTCTGAGTCTTTATAAAAGATCGTAATATTCCCACAAGTAATATATTGATTATGATACATGTCTTAAAATTTTGAAACAAGTTTTTACAAAATGTAGTTGATCGCTTTCAATTTTGCTATTTTTGAATAATTTTGATTTCTTCATTAAGAAATTAAAGATTACATAACTGACTAATGAACAGATTTCTGTCTCTAGATATTTTCTTGGTGAAATTTTTCAAATTAATTTTCACACAAGATAAAATTGATTTTTGAAGTTGCAGAACATTTATAGGAAAGGAAAATTGTGTAGCATACTTGAGATCATTAAATTTTAAAATCAATTAATCATGAATATTATTTAAAACTGAATAAAAGCTTGAAGTTATGGCTGTAATAGTCATTTGTTCTTTTTTTTTTTTAACCAAGCATTTATTCATTTTAGATACATGTACTTTATAAATTGCCTTTAAGTTATGGCTGTAATGGTCAGTTTCTGGTTTATTGCCATGATTAGAAACCATTAGAATAATGTAAATTTCCTTATTTATACCTAGCCATTGTTTATTTCATTTTTATACATGACTACACTGTAGTTGCAAGGTATAATGTGATGGCGTCAGTTTTCATCTCATTATCATCATCATCATCATCATCATCATCATCATCATTGGTTTCTTTTGATTAACATGTAACTTCAGAAGCATTGTCTTTATAGTAGGCTCCCTTCCAGATGACTGACTAGCTGCATGCATGGCAGATTTCACTGCATGTCTCCATTTCTTACGATGATGGGGGTTGGAATTTGAAAATTTCCACTCTCCACAATCTCTCTCTGTAAGCTCTTTCCAAGACATCTTTGGACTGCCAACACCTCACTTTCCAGCAACTTGTAAATCACATGCATACCTGATTGCACTGCTGGATCTTTGTACATGTCCATACCAATGAAGTCTTTTTCCTTGTAATATTAGGTCAAGGCCAAGTCTCCCCAGTAACTCCTTTGACTGTACAGTAGCCATGTCTTGTGGTTTTATGCCAAAGATTTGTCTCATCACGGCCCTTTTATTATCCTGTAGACGAAGAAAGTTTGGCTTGGTCAGTGCCCAAGTCTTACTGGTGTGGAGCATAGCGCTCCGCACACAAGTGCTGTACACTCAGCCACAAGTCTTGTATATTAGGTGATATGACATAAAGACTGGTATCAGCTCCTTGTACACCTGTCTGTCCATTTGTCCATCCATCTGTTTTTAGGTGGGTTCTAGATAATAACTAAAAAACAGATCAAAGAATTTTTTCACATTTGTTTATTGCTATGAAATACAGATCAAGTTTGATTTTTCAGCACAAAGCTATTTTAATAATGGGTAGCAAGGGAGCACCAAAAAAAAGAGATTAATGAAAAAGTGAAATAGAAAAATATAATAAAATAAAATCTATCAATTTTTGTTATGTTATACTACATGTATATATGTCAAGGTCAGTAGTCTCAATAGTCTGTTGACAGATTGAATGGTTTGAAATTTGTCTATTGAAAAGTATACATCAAAAAGATTGATCAAGAATATTAACAATATTGATTAAGTTTAAAGCATACAATATGTATTGTTTTTTAAATGAAACTCTGTGTGTGGTTATGATGATGAGGTTTTCTTTTAAAGATGTGCTTTAAAAAGCAAAGTATGATATCTCTTAGGTCATGTTGCAACTTGGTTGTAAAAAATGAAAATGGTAATAATAAGATGAGAATTTGTATAAAAAAAATCAATAGTTTCAAATACATTGTACTATGTTTGCGGTTTGATGTAGGCTTTGGTTAATATATACATACGAGACTTGTAATTATTAAAGTAAAACCTGTATATAAAGACCACCCAAGGATCCTAAGGTCTTTATATAGAGGTTCTTTTTGGTTGACATACCAAACAAAGAGACTGGGAAATACTGGCTATAATAAACAGATGGTCTTTATATAGAGGTGGCTTCTATAGTAGGTTTAACAGTACATTCATTGTTATATTTCAGAAATAGACAATAAGAAACACGAGGAGAGCCAGAATGATGGAGACAAGATAAAGGTGGAATGGAACAAGAAATCAAACGACAAGTCTTCACTGGATATTGTTTTAACAGATGAAAAATTACCCATCAAACCTGTAGTTATAAATACAGACAATGTTATTGTTAATAGAACTAGTGTTTCATCAAATCGGAACAAAACTGCCAATCTGCTGAATACTATTGTCGCTGAAAAAGTTGATTTAAAAAGAAATGTTTCCCAGCCTGAATCAGAGTCGCTGGTTCACCATGGAACAGGTTATATTAGTAACAGTGCAACTGACAAACTGTCCAAATTTAAACCTTTACCTTTAGTTCATAGAGTAACATGTGATGGAGTTATATGTAAAAATAATGGGACTTGTATCGTAGAAAAAACGACAACACGCTGTAACTGTCCGATTGGTTTTGTAGGCAGCAAATGTGAAAAAAGTGAGTATCAGTGGAACTAGTATTTAAATATTCAAAGCAGGTAGCTGGTCATTTATTTATAGGAACAGATCAAAAGTCCCAAAAGCAAACTGTATCACTCTTAAAGGTTATTTGTTAATTTTTTCTTGTTAGACGGACAAAAAAAAAATATTCTCTTGATATTAATCTAAGATACCCATAAATTATCTTTAAATTAGACAGGCTGTGTACCAACTGTCACTTGTGCTGCATTTTCAAAAAGAAAGAATTCCAATAAAGGGAATTTTTTTAGAATAAAATGATTGTGAAAATAACCTTAAAATTTAATGAAAACAGTTATTTATACAAAACTAGAAACAGTTGTGTTTTTGCCTTACTGGTTTTTTGGAAGTGATCCATTATTCATTTTACGTAAATGTATACAAAAATTACCGCAATCTACAGTAATTCCGCAACAGAGTGCCATGTTTTCTCCTGATAACTCTTATCGATGGACTTAAAGAATCATTTAGTAAATGTCTTGAGATGATTAATGATTCTATTTGCCATCATAAAATTTTCTGTCATGCCATAACTATATGAAGTTTATAAACCTTAGACAAATAGAAATTTTTTGTGTTTGATAAATTACGTCTTCAATTCTACACAAACTTAGATCAGCATAAAATGGATTTTTTTTAAGTCATAAAAATATCTTTTAAAATACAGCTAGTTTATAAGTAGTGTCATTTGTTGAGGCAAATACATTGTATTTAGAAATGTGTGCTTGAAGGAACATTGTTTCTCCAAGCCAATAGTTGAGGTACATACATGTTATCAAATTGATGAAGACAATCTTCATTATTCTTTTTAAGAAAGGGTAATATTATACCATATATTGTTAATATCTTTTTCTCTAACTTCTACAAACATCTCCATCTGCTCAGTTTAAAGCTGCATTAAGTTTCTTAATTTTCTGAATTTTTTTTAATTTTCTAAAAAATATATTTTTTTAAAACTTCTAATCACAATCCATGAGATTCTTTTTCTAAGATTTCATTCGGTTTTGCTGTAAATAAATGGAAATCTGTAACTGGTTGGTCAATGTTTAATGATGATTATGAGCTTGGAGCATGCGAACGGACGTATGGAAAAACCCATGAATCGAAGGTGAAACATGACAAATTGCATTAATAGTCCGACATTAATATCCAGATGTATTTGAAATGGTGTTATGTATCCCTTACTAAGTCACAAATGACAAATTCAATGGATTTCTGTGTTTAATTTATCGTATTTCATTGTTTTAAAAGTTGTATTTAAATGACCCGGTTTTTTCATGATGTAACCATGTTCTAATATAAGATCCCACATGCTACATCTCGCTGGGAAAGTATTGTTGTTTCTATATTTTATTTGAGCTTTTATCGTTGAACCAAATGTATTATTGTTTATTAGGAACATCATGAATTACATTAGCACCGTTTAAATTTTTTTCTTTGGAAAACTTAATGCAGCTTTAAGATTTGTTGTGAAAGAATTACTGCTCCTGACAACAGTTACTTAAAGTATACAGTCTTGATGTAAAATTTAGACCACAGTTTTGTGGGAAATTCTGTTACAAAAATTTTATTGTATGTTTCCATGTTTAGATATGAGCATTGAGTGCTTGACGAAAGAACAGTCACTACTTATTTTCAAGTCTTTGTCAGACTCAGCCAGGTTGTGAACCCCAAACTCCCACATACAAGCGGGCACTCAACCAACTGAGCTACCTTAAGGGAATATACAAAAGAAGTTTTTCATCACCCAAGTTAGAATCCCACATATAAAAAGATTTACAATCCAACAGAGCCTCTATAAGTGGATTATATTTTTATTGCAAACCAAATTCATTTCCTTAATACAATATTTTTGTTTACTTGTGGTAAATAATTGTATTGTTTATAGGGAAATAATTTTATATCTTATTTGATGAAGAAACATTGCAATATGTCAGTTTTGAGAACCACTAATGTGTTGTATCAATTATAAAAATGTATTGTTACAGAATGAAAGTAAAATGACATCAACTGACAAAACTTCTGCTGTAGCTAACCTGCTTATAGAAGCATGCTATCCCATAAACTATCTCAGTCTTTTTTAAAGTATGAAATCAACATTCACAATTCATTTCTTTGATCAAGTTGTAAATTTCACTTCACTCTACACAATTTGTGCTAATATACTTGCCTATAGATTATTATACAGAGATGTTTATCATTTGCTCAACTTGCAACGCTAGGGACATTTGGTCACTTCCTATAAAATGCACGTAAGGTGTATTAAGATTTTCATAGTGACCAACTGGATGAACATCCTCAATTGAATAAGAGATGGTAAGCTTTCATTATCTATATTCTGGTCTAACTACTTCTTTCTGAAATCTACTTAGTCCTTAAACCTCGTTGAAAAATATTTGATACATTTTGTCAATAGGCCGTACATATTGTATCTTTAAGGTACAAGAGGACTCTGTGGCCAAGTGGTCTAAACTGCATATTTACAGACCACAGTGCCTCTCACCGCCTGGGTTCGAAATCCCACTTGGGACAGATCCTAGTGTGAGAAAGTTTGTCAGTTCACTTGCCGAAGGTTGGTGGTTCTCTACAAGCACTCCAGTTTCTTCCACCATCCCAGAACTGACCGCCTCAAAATGAGTGAAAGAACCTTGACTTGGGCTTAAAACATCATTACTCCACTTTCCACTCTTTAAGTTACACTGTGTTACATATTTAAACCAGTTAACAAATGCAATCACAAGTCTTGGACAGGTGTACGTCATGTCAAAAGTGATTAAATATTCCTGATAAGAAATATTTTGTGTTTGTGTGTTTGTCGAAATTGATTGAACGTTTTTTGATAAGTACAAATTTATGTGAAAGTAAGAGAATTATATCAGCTAAAACTTGCCATTACTTTTATCATATCAAACGTGAACATATTAGTTTTTATAGACATAAAATATTTATGAAATTAATGTCATTGTTAAGATTAATATTAGAAAATAAATACCCAGGAACAAAATTAATCAATTTGCAGGGTTGATTTCTTGTTGTAAAAGGTCATTGCTGTAATTTATAAACATAAACTATGGTATGTCTGTTATCAGCATGTTGTCTAGAGAAATTCAGTAATTTTGAGTTTCCTATCCCAGAATCCCTTGAGAAACATGGACTCTAATTACTATCTTCAGGGGAAAGTGTTAAGTACAGAATCATTTTCAGTAATTATGTGTTGACTTGTCAATACCCCAAAGTTATTTCATGTTATGGAATACTAAATTGAATAATATTATGTGAAATTGTAACACCAAATATAAATTAGAGTTTTATTTCAAAGATAAACATTTTAAATGTTGAACCTTTACCTATTGTGAAGCTATTGTTTAATTGAGGTTTTGTGAAAATTTCCATTGTGGCCATTTATCCAATACATGTACTCTTTTTTGTTCACCAGAACTTGTTTATGCATAAAACTGCACAACAAAAAAATGTAATCTAATTTTTATGTCTCCAAATAGAATTTGACAAATATGTGTCTACCTAGCTATTGGATATGAAGATTTATATAAACTCTGGCATATAAATTTTCTAGTGTACATGTTCCTTCTATTCCTCTCTGGTGGTCAAACCAATACTTTACGCTTAATGATTGTTACCTTGACCTTTGACCTAACTATTTTTACCTTGACCTTAAACCTACCTTACATATCAGTTATTTGTTGTTGAAGGGCATAAGTTTTATGAAACAGATTTTTGCTTTTAAATTTCTTGACAGATTTTTTGTTTAATGATTGTTACCTTGACATTTGACCTAATTGTAACCTTCACCTACTTTACATAAGAAGAGTATTTGTTGTTTAAGATTTTTGCTTTTAAATTTCCCTGACAGATTTTTATGTCTCTAGTATCAAGTGTTTAAAAAATTGGTTCAAAAATTCTGTCTCCAGACAGTTTTAAACTGTATAGAAGATAAATGATTATGTTAACTACCCATACATATATATATATTTTCTCATTGTTGTCCATGTTAGTCTCTACATACATGTACATGTAATTGTATACCAAAATAAAAAGACATTTATTTGAAAGTTAAAAAAAAAAAAAACCAACATTGATTAATGTGTTTACAGCATCAACCACATCAGCAGTCTATTTTCATTGGCCTGAAAAATATTGCTCAGGGCAGATTTCTTTTTTTTTTTTTTTTTTTTTTTTTTTTTTGAAAAAAAAAAAATGAAATTAGAAAGTGACTTAGAACTTTCCTTAATGAATAGATATAATTTTTCATATTAAATTAATTTTTCATCTGTTAGATATATGAATTTCATTTTTTTCTACAATACAGACATTATTTTATTTTAGTTTTGATGATTTTCTTTTTTAAAAACCTCTTTCATTTTTAAATAAAATTATAATCCTTTTGTTGGTCTGAGGTTGACATATTTGGTGTGTTAAAGCATATTTAAGAATACCTTTGCACATATTTATGTACCATATCTGATCACTTACATGGAATTTATTAACACGGGGACTTTAGTTGAAGCAATGGCTTACAGATTGCAGTATCTAAGTCTGAACTCCCTTTTCTAGATTGTTGTAGCTCAGTTGGTAGAGTGCCCGCTACGTAAATGGGAGGTCATGGGTTCAAACCCCGATCCGGTCTGACCCAAGACTTGAAAGTGGGTAGTGGATGTTCTCTCATCAAGCACTCGGCATTACGAAATGAAAGTCATGGTTCTTTCATTGGGGAACTTAAAATAAACAAATTCCCGTGTCACAGAAGGCATGGCACAAGAAAGAACCCTGCTGTTTAATGCCATCAGTGCAACAGACAGGCAAAATTTCTGCACTTTCACCTATAGCTGGCAACGTCTCAATATTAGTGAAATATTCTTGACTGATATGTTAAACACCATTACTCAACTCAACTCCTTCTCTAGATCTTAGTGTGAGAAAATTTGCTATGTTTAGCTGTCACTTGCTTTCAGATTACTTAATTAAAGGTACTGGTCTGTAAAAAGTCTTCAGCATTGTGATGACTGCCTTTGGTTTAACCATCTGAAAATCTTGACTTGTTTTATCTGAAATGGACATGAACTTCCTCAAGTCTTTGAGTACATGGCTTCTACCAGTTCATTATTGTTGTTTTTACCAGGAACTCTGGTATACTCAACTATTTTAAAATTGCCACTTTAAAATAAATGAAAAAATTATAATGGATGTAAAAAAAACCAAAACAAACAAAAAAAACCAAAACAAACAAACAGTTAAACAGTACTTACGACTTGAATAATATCACCCTTAGATTTACTAAGAATAAAGAATGGGGCACATGCTTCAGGGTAACATTAGTTGAGGAGTTATGGTAACGGGTAATATTACAAAAAATATCACATGCGCAAAAGCAATCCTAAATCACACAACCGAACACATTTCGATCACAAGCAGCTAAACGTTTGATGGATACGATCTTTTATTAATATACAGTTAAGATAAGATAAGATAAGTTTTATTTAGAGTCGGTATATAATATAAATACAAACAACACAAGCTCTAGAGAGCTTTTGACTGACACATGCATATACAAATAAACATACATCAGACATAAAACATACGATAGGCATAAAAACATACAATTGGCATAAAACATACTTTGGACAAAAAAAAAAAAAACAAAAACAAAAAAAAAAAAAAAAAAACCCATACAAAAGGCATAAAAACATACAGCAGACATTGAAATATACATCAGGCATAAAGCATACAAATCACATAAACATACATATAAAAACAAACAGTTTATTCATATGCAAGCGTTTCCTTGATCAAGACTACCTGTCTGATATAGTAGCCAGGAGAAGTCAGCTGCAGTGTATGGATTGGTACAGTAATCATTTTTTTTTAAGTAACAGAGAATCGCAGTTTAAGAAAATATCTGGAGAAAGACATTTGGCATAACAAAATAAATATAACATTCATAAGAGGGTGATATTGCATATTTTCACCCCTCGGAAACCATTGTCAACCTCGGCTTCGCCTTGGTTGACAATGGTTCCTCAAACACTCAAGCGATACTGTTGTCAAAGCAGTTGCAAAGAAACGATTGAAAAACAACATTGACAAATTACAATAAATTAAGTGATTTTGTGCCTGTTTTTAATACACAAAGGAAGAGTATTCTAAAAATGTTTTAATACATAAAGAAAGTGTGTTCTAATAATTGGCCTGACAAAAATAAGAAAAAAAATTCAAAAAAGGAAAAAAAAAAACAAAACGGGTCCACTAGACTTTTAAAATTCCATGGATCCCAAAGTAAAATCAAAACAACCCAGACCTTTGACCTGGGGAATTTTGAACCCCTGTCTATTTATATTGCAGCTAGTTTGGACTGGAGCAGTGTGAATAAATGTCTTGTTTAAGAACACAACACACAGCCTAGCTGAGGCTTGAACTCACAACCTCTGAATCATGATTCTGCAAGCATAACCACTTGGGACATGTCTCCAAATGTATATACTGTTACATGTATATACATAAATAGCTACATATAATATTTCTTAATTCTCTTTGCTTATTTAATTATTTGACATTATACATTATAATCAAATTTTGTCTTTTCTATTTCAGAAATCATTGTGAAGTATCCAAAATTTACTGGAAATGGATATATGTCACTACCAACATTAAAGAATGGATACAAGGATTTTGATATAAATATTCAGTTTAAGCCACAAGCTAACAATGGTTTACTGCTTTTTAGTGCTGAATTACCCAGTGCTGATAAAGATTTCTTTTCTATAACACTTAATGATGGATATGTGGAATTCAGGTATGTAACATCAGTTTTTGGTACATAAATAAACTTTTTGGCTGCCTCACAAGTATGAGGTAACCTGCAGCCTTGCACTAAAATGTTATCAGTAGATCTTTAACATGGCCACAACAAAATGTTACCAATAGTTCTGTTAGTTGGCTACAACAAAATGTTACCAATAGTTCTTTCACATGGCCACAACAAAATGTTACCAATAGTTCTTTCACATGGCCACAACAAAATGTTACCAATAGTTCTTTCACATGGCCACAACAAAATGTTACCAATAGTTCTTTCACATGGCCACAACAAAATGTTACCAATAGTTCTTTCACATGTTACCAATAGTTCTTTCACATGGCCACAACAAAATGTTACCAATAGTTCTTTCACATGGCCACAACAAAATGTTACCAATAGTTCTTTCACATGGCCACAACAAAATGTTACCAATAGTTCTTTCACATGGCTACATCAAAATGACACCAATAGTTCTTTCACATGGAATAAAATTTTACTAATAAAAGTAATATGGTTTAGATGTTTAAATATTAAAGGATAAATTTTAAATAGCTTTATAAGGGTTAAATTTTTTTTTAGTGGAACCCAAGCCTATAGGGTTTTTAAAATCATGTTTCAAAAGCCCACAGATATTTTTACGAAGACCATACATGAATCAGAAAACATGCATGAAAAAAAACAACATGGTATTCATCACAGTCAAACAGTATTTTCTATATTGCAGCCATGTCTTGATTGCCCCAGGTTTTGGAACTGCCAAAAAGTTATTTTATAATGCTATTTAAATTCAGTCTGCAGAAAAAATTATGTTATTAATTAAAAAAAGGAAAAGATTTAATATCTTCTATTCATACTTCTTTATTGATAAAGGAACTGATTGGTCAGAAATTGAAGGCATTATTTTGATGTTCATTTGCCCGTACCAGAAGCATTGTTTTTGTTGGCAATTTGTCAGTATTTTAGTTTGACCTTTTTTTAAGAAAAACATTTATATTCTTGATAAAGAAAAGGAAAATATCCATTACCTTCTGTTATACATTGTTATTGATTTGTAAAGAAACTGATGGCTTGTTATTGATTTGTAAAGAAACTGATTGGCTGGAAATTAAAGGCATTAGTTTGATGTATATTAGCCTTTACCTGACTCAGTGTTGGTAGTTTAATGATGATTAACTGTTTTAAGGAGAAAATAACTCATTGTTAGTTACTCGGGTTAATTAATGCCTAGTGGTTGCTTTTTATAGATTTTTGATAAATTATCAGTGGCTATATTGCTTGTCAGTTAAAGTTAGCAAAACACAACTCTGGAATTTTTTTATTTTTTTTATTTTTTTTTTACAGATAACATTTATTGTAAATAAATTGATTTGACCCTATGCTTGGTTTTTGAATTTTCATTTACTTACAATTTATATTTTTGGGGGAATTGAAATTGTTCTGTGGGGAAAGTGGATTTTTTGTTGTGACTTTCCCATGGAAAGTTAATAATGTCAAGGAAAAATCCTAGAGCACTGCTGGACTAAAGTTACAAAGATCAAGTAATTTTAACAAAGTATAGCAAGCTGAGAGTTTTGGTTAATGGAGAGATTTATCGAGAGTGTTTTTATGTGCTTTTTGTGGTTTTGAAATGATACATAAAAGACATCATATTGCATTCCCCGATCTAATTTGTTTACATGTACCAACTTATTAAATTTTATGAAACTATGTATAGGAGAAAAAGACAATATTTTGGAAAAGAATTTATATTTTTTAAAAAAAATCCAAATTATCATCATGGAATCTTTAAAAGTAATTAAACAACAAACTTGTAAGAATTCATAAAACATTTCTGTAAAAACAAATGATATACCATTTGTAGTTGGTTTTACTGTCTGGTGACATTTTGGAATTAATTTGGAAATCAATCTTTTTAATTAGGCTTTAGTATGTTGCTTTTAGCAGCTATGCTCACTTAGAAAGTATGGATGAAGGTATTGGTAAAGAACTAAAGATGTTAACTTGAAAATTGAAAATTTTCACATATATTTTGTTACAAATAAGTACATGAGCAGTCATTTACAAAAAAAAAAAAATCATTCTAGTTAAAGCTGCATTAAGTTTTCCAAAGAAAAAATTAAAACGGTGCTAATCTAACTAATGATGTTCCTAATGAACAATTTTACATTTGGTTCAACGATAAAAGCTCGAATAAAAACAGAAATTACAGTATTTACCCAGCGTGATGCTGCATTTGGGATCTAATATTAGAACATGGTTACGTCATCAAAACCCGGGTCATTTTAAACACAACTTTCAAAACGGTGAAATACGATAAATTAAACACAGAACTTCGTTGAATTTGTCATTTGTGACTTAGTTAGGGATACAGAACACCATTTCAAATACATATTGATATTAATGAAGGACAATTAATGCCATCTGTCGTGTTTCACTTTCGGTTCAAGGGTTTTCCTTACATCCGTGCGCATGCTCCAAACTCCTAATTACCATCGTAAAACACTGACCAACTGGTCAGAGGATTTAGTTTATTTACAGCCAAAAGAAATGAAATTTTAGAAAATGAATGTCACGGATCGTGGTAAGAAGATATCTATTTTTAAAAAAATATATTTTTAGAAAATCAAAAAAAATTCAGAAAATTGATAAACTTAATGCAGCTTTAACTTTAGTAAATTTAAACTGAAAATTTAGTAGAATTTTAAATATTTTTTTCACACCCTGTTATTCATAGTATGTTAGGGCTTACAGGTATCGATGAAAAACAAGTAAACCTGAAAATTGACAATTTTCACATATTAAGTACATGGGCAGCCATTTACAAAAAAAATTATGAATTGATTTAAGACACTATTATAAGCATTTATATTGCAAAGAAAATGGTGAGCATTAATGAATTCACACAAGTTAGTTTTTATAATGTGTCCTAAATAAGAGCTTCATTTGTGTTGTTTCAAAGTGATTTTTAGATATGTTTTAAAATCTTCATTTTTGTTTAAAAAAAAAAAAAAGAATACCTTAGGACTAATTAAGAGTAATGAATAAAAACAAAAGATGTATTAGTGGTATTTCTTTCTTATTTTTGACAAAAGTTAAGACAGAAAACAGATGCAGAACAAAATAAACCCTTTTATCCATCTTCCACTAAATCTTTATTTTTACAGAATGTAAGAATATAAAGTTGACTGATGGTACATTCATAATAAATAAAAATCCCAATCAGTATAAATTTATTGACACTGGTTTGTCTATGGAGGTGTATTGGGTTGTAGTAAAGAATGGATAAGAGTTCATAAAACAAAATCTGATCAATATTGATTCTGACATTAGTACATAAAACACAACAATAAACAATGATTAGTATTAACCTGATAAAACTCTAATGGCAACGGATCAGCTAAAAATCTAATTAATCAAGATTTATAATGTCCATATTGTACCTGACCACTGGTCAAGATCTTGTATCTGGACACAATATACTAGAGTTTAGATGATTAAGCTGCAGCAGTAAAGACAATACAAATAATGGCTGATTATTTTTCTTCATTTGATTCAGGTCTGGTTTTGCTTATTATGTTGGAAATTAGATACTGAACCTTCCAGACTTCATAATTGAAATTATATAGTTATTCTTGCAGACTGTACAAATTGTATATTAGTTTCTTCATTAAGATGCTGACCTTTAGAATAAAAAAAATATTATGATAGGTATTTTTAGATGTCATCTATTGGTTCTGAATCATTTATTTGCCATGATTGTTTAAACTCTTATCACATATTGCCTTTGTAACATAAATAATTCTCTACCTAGTTCTACCATCATTTCACACCAGGATTTTCCTAACATAAATCTGGCAAATTTGAATAATTTTGTAAGTTTTCATAATTTGTCATTTTGATGATTAAGCTTATGACATCTAGATTCTAGATTGTACATAGTGGCTAAGTGGCCTTAAGCATGTTTACAGATCACAGTGCATCTCACTGATAAGCTGGAATCTCACTCGTGGCTGCTTGTGAGAATTTTTGTCAGTTTGCATTATGATGAAAACTAATGGTTTTCTCTTGGCACTCCAGTTTCCTCCATCATCCCTGAATTGACTGCCTTCATATAATAATAAGTGTTATTGGAGAAAACTGGTCAGGCAACTACATCTGTTATTGGGAGATGGTTGACCTAACATGATAGATATTGATGTCAACATAGTTATATGGGATAGCACAACATTTTAATGATATTACAATCATTTTGATGAGATTTAATAGAAGTATTTTGTATAAGAGAAATTTTAGTGTCAGAATTAATTTGAAAATCTTAATTCCATTAAAAATTTTAATAAATTGATTCGCTGGAAAGTGAGGTGTTGGCCACCCAAAGATGTCTTGGAAAGAGCTAACAGAGAGAGATTGTAGAGAGTGGAAGCTCGCATATTCCAGCCAACATGATTTAAGAAATGGAGACATGGGTTGAAATCTGCCATGCATGGAAGCTAGCCAGTCATCTGGAAGGGAGCCTACTAGTGTAGACAATGCTTCTGAACCTGCACGTTAATCAAAAGAAACTGATGATGATGATGATGATGATAATGATGGTATTGATGATGATGGTGATGGGGGGTTTGTTGGTGGTGGTGGTGGTAATGATGATGATGTTGAGATTTTTTAAAACTTCAACTTATATTTAAGGTCAAATAAATAAATGTACCAAAACAAAAATTACTTAGAGATACCTTGTCAGCAAAATTCAGAATTTGATCTACATATATAAATCAAAACAAGATGTTGAACGTATTGATATTTCATTGTTTTAGGTTTGACTGTGGAACAGGTTCAGCTGTTATTAAGAGCCAGGAGCAGATACATTTTGGCAGTTGGAACAGAGTAAGGGCAAAGAGAATCAATAATGAAGGACAGCTTTGGTCAAATAATGCAGGACCAGTTAGTGGTGTTTCCAAGGTAATATGACTAACTCTCTGTTGATTTCTGTATAAATTTTGTACAGAACTGATTTGGAGGCTGTCCCTTTGAAACAGGTGTTTCCAGTTTACAGGTTGATATAGACACAAGAACTGATATTATTGTTTATTTGATACTTATTAAAAGATGAGCCAATCAGTTTTATGTTGACATTTTTTGGCTTCTTCCACAAAGTACAGACCAATAGAATCTATCACTACTAGTGGTGACTTATAGGGAAATCTTAACCTGAATTTAAGTATATCAGATCAGGAAAAAGGCTTGTACTTCTATTTCTTGCACTGCAAATACATCTAGCAGTCCTCAAACTATCCATAACTTCTAATTTCATTAATATATATTTTTGTGGGATGAGTGAGGGAGGGGTGGGTGGGTGTTGCAAGATAAAGATATTTTTCTTAGCTTTTTTATGCATTTTTCTATCTTTGGTGCAAGAAAAGATTATCCAATGCTTTATAGCTTTTGTTATGTATTTTAGCATGCAGTATTTAACCTGTCTATTGCATGTGTGTGTTGTTGTTGTTAGTATTGATAAATTTCTATTTTACAGGGTGCATATTCCAGGATTACCTTCCGTTTAAATCTGTTCCTTGGTGGATACACCAATATTACATCAATATCGCGACGTACAGGGACTGTCAAGCCATTTGTTGGCTGTGTTCAGGAACTCATCATTAATGAGCATAAATATGACATGAGAAATGTGCCATTTATTGGAGAGGCCATATCAGGTCTTAATGTTGGTAAGCATTGTTACTGTAATTTATTGTTGTGCCAATTAAATCCATTACTGACTGGCTGGTGATTTACAACATTGAACCACATAACTAGAGTGGGTACTTATCGTCAAAAACTATCAAAGCATGGAAAAATTCTGCAATTCCATAAGTTTTGCAGAGATTGGAGTTTGCTGTTGTACTGTGATACCTTTCAATTTTTAGAATATTTATTGTCATTGAATATGGAATTGCATATGTTGATGTTTTCTCATTAAAAAAGATGTCATTCAGCACAATCAGTAAGGGGAATTGAACATATGCTGGTTAATCCTTTTTTAACTATTGCTGAAACATTGTTTTAGTTTTACTTCAGCTTCAGTTTTAGTTATGCAAATTATTAACTAAGCAAGCACCAGTGTTAAGTTGAATAACTTAAGTACAAATATACATGTATATAGCAAAATAGTGGTAATGATATTTAACTTCTTTCCAATTAACCACATTTTCCAAATATTTAGGTAAAGTTCCAGTAATTAGTAATTATAGAAAAAAAAAAGATTGTATGCTTCATCTCTGAAACAGTGTTACAAAACTGTCAAATCTATTGTTAGAAGTTGTAGTTAAAATAAATTTGTGTCTTAACATGATGCAGTGTTCAATAATAAATAGTTTATATCCTAATGGTCAGTTCTGTCTTATTTACATTAAATCCAGTGGTCAGTGATAAATTGTTTATCTTTCTCTGGTCAGTATCTGTGTCCAGTTAATTGGCATGGAAGATGAAGTTATTTGTCTGCTAGAGTTCTCTCACACTTGACCAGTCTTATTTAATGAGATTGTGTCCAGTTGTCAATCATTGTTTGTGTTGTTGATGATTTCTTGTTGTTTAGGCTCTCAACTTGTTTTATTTTCTATTCCTATTAAATCAAGCTGGTCTTTGATAGGTAAAGAGGGCTGTATCATTGTTAAGGCTCTCAACTTGTTTTATTTTCTATTCCTATTAAATCAAGGTGGTCTTTGATAGGTAAAGAGGGCTGTATCATTGTTAAGGCTCTCAACTTGTTTTATTTTCTATTCCTATTAAATCAAGGTGGTCTTTGATAGGTAAAGAGGGCTGTATTCTTGTTAAGGCTCTCAACTTGTTTTATTTTTTATTCCTGTTCAATTAAGCTGGTCTTTGATAGGGTAAAAAGAGTTGTATCCTTAATGGTTATCTAATGACTTGTAGGCAGTAACACAGTAAGAATTCTGGTTACTTATTATTGAGCAGTATTTCTCTATATAAAGATTTTCAGAGGGATGTTTTTATAAATCAACCTTATGTAGAGATTTAGTTTGCAAAATAATAATGTCTAATTTCATTGATTTAAATATGTCATTGCATACATGTTATTGAATTTGAGGCAAGTTTATTTAGACAACATAATAACAATTATCATTTTAATAAAATCCCACATGACAATGCTTTACGAGAGTAAAAATACAGTATGTCCATTCAGTGATCCGTGTGATCTGTATGTGTTTCTGTTGAACATGTTTTTGATATTATATGGGTTTGAGTGATAGTCAAGGGCACAGCACAGGGATATTACTCAAATCCATGTAATAGGTGATTTATTTCATGTCACATTTCTGAAAGCATTCTATGTTATATGAGTAAAACATTTGTCACCAAAATATTCAGAACATTGAAATACAATTTTTTTAACTTAATAGTCTAACATCCTTGCAGTAGGATGATTATAAGTTTATATCAATGTTAATTATTTGATGGGGGAATATGAATATTACCATAGTAAGATTTATTTTTTTATGTGTTTGTGAATTTTAATTGGTTAAAGCCAACATTAAGCCCTACATTGATTTACAGGGTATGATACAAATTTATATCTAAGACCTGTATTTGTGTGTTTTTTTTCTTGCAGGAGAATGCAGTGATGGTGTTTGTGATTCTGTGACATGTTACAATGGTGGTAGTTGTGTTGCTGTATCAGCAGACGATTCAGTTTGTTTATGTCCACTTGGAACAGGGGGAGATAACTGTCAGCAAAAAGGTAATACATGTATGAAGAAATATGTCATTTATTTCAGGATTAGAGTTTTCAGAAGTATTTATGTCACTCGGCATTGTTTGTAAATGAGGTTTATTTTGGCATTGCTTGTAAATGACGTCTTTTTCTGCACTGTTTGTAAATGAGGTCTTTTTCTGCACTGTTTGTAAATGACGTTTATTTCCACATTCTTTGTAAATGACGTTTGTTTCCACATTGTTTGTAAATGACGTCTATTTTACACATTATTTTTAATTGATGTCCATGTTGGCATTGTTTTAAGTTCTCGAATTGTACTTAAATCTTGATGTCAGTCAGAAAAATGGTGATGAAATTTTAGAAGTAATAGAGATTTTAGCTTTCTAATTTATATTCTATATGTGTTACATGTATTATGGATAAAGCATCAGTATGTCAGAAATTTGAATTCACTGATAAATAAAAATGAAACTAATAACCTTTAATGTCCCAGTACATTTAAAACTCAACTTTGTCTACAGCCAAAATGTATTGTAACATTTATACTGATATTTTACCATTTCTCTCAATTAACCCAAACTCTCAGGAAGCTGTACTTCATTAAAACCAATTGATCTTTGTGACTTTAATCTAGCATGACTTGCTTGAGAATTTATTTTTTCTTTCAAAATTGATAAATGAGATCACATAAATTAAGAAAAATTGTAAATTGGCTTAAGACAACTGTAATCATCATGTTTGAAGTATGTTAGATTTATGAAATGTTTTCCTTTCATATTTATTTATTTTTCAGATGTGTTTGTGCATATACCAAAGTTCAGTGGTCACTCTTATTTAAGATACCCTGGTCTACAAAGGACAACACTGTCCTTCACTGAGATAGAACTTGTTTTCAAACCCTCCAATGGAGAGGGACTAATACTATACAATGGTTACACCAATGACAGAAAGGGAGATTTCATTTCACTAGCTATGAATGAAGGGCACCTGGAATTCAGATTTGATCTGGGAACTGGACATGGAGTTATCAGGTAAGTGTACTGGTACATCAGGGCACCTGGAATTCTGACTTGATTAGGGAACTGGACATGGAGTAATTAGGTAAGTGTACTTGTACATCAGGGCACCTGAAATTCTGTCTAGATCTGGGAACTGGACATGGAGTAACCAGAGGCGTGTTCAAGTCACTGGTTGCTCGCCACTACACTCACTACACTACACTCTGTCTATTGAACAGACGCGAGTACTCGCGTTGCATTCAAAATGGCGACCATCGGTGAAGAAGAGACTAATATTGTTAAATAAATTGTGATTGACCAGCCAAGTATTGATTTATTCTTGACTTCCACATCATATTTAGACGACGACAAACAAGTCGTTTCGTTTTTTATTGATAATACAGGGTATGTTAAATAGTTCTATCCTTTTTTAGCTCACCTGAGCACAAAGTGCTCAAGTGAGCTATTGTGGTGGGTCATTGTCCGGCGTGCGTCGTGCGTCGTGCGTCAACTTTTGATTGTTAACACTCCTGAGGCCACAATTTAAGTGCAATCTTAATCAATCTTTCTCAGAATGATCCTCTTGACAAAAGCTAGCTCAAGTTCGTATATGGGCAATGTTGGGTCAGTAAGTAGGTCACTAGGTCAAATTGTAGAAAAACCTTGTTAACACTCCTGAGGACCCAATTTCAGTCCAATCTTCATCAAACTTAGTCAGAATGATCATCTTGACAAAAGCTAGTTCAAGTTCGTATATGGGCCATGTTGGGTCAATAAGTAGGTCACTAGGTCAAATTGTAGAAAAACCTTGTTAACACTCCTGAGGACCCAATTTAAGTGCAATCTTAATCAATCTTAGTCAGAATGATGCTCTTGACAAAAGCTAGCTCAAGTTCGTATATGGGCCATGTTGGGTCAATAAGTAGGTCACCAGGTCAAATTGTAGAAAAACCTTGTTAACACTCCTGAGGACCCAATTTTAGTCTAATCTTCATCAAACTTAGTCAGAATGATCTTCTTGACAAAAGCTAGCTTAAGTTCGTATATGGGCCATGTTGGGTCAATAAGTAGGTCACCAGGTCAAATTGTAGAAAAACCTTGTTAACACTCCTGAGGACCCAATTTTAGTCTAATCTTCATCAAACTTAGTCAGAATGATCTTCTTGACAAAAGCTAGCTTAAGTTCGTATATGGGCCATGTTGGGTCAATAAGTAGGTCACTAGGTCAAATTGTAGAAAAACCTTGTTAACACTCCTGAGGACCCAATTTTAGTCCAATCTTCATCAAACTTAGTCAGAATGATCTTCTTGACAAAAGCTAGCTCAAGTTTTTATATGGGCCATGTTGGATCAATAAGTAGGTCACTAGGTCAAATTGTAAAAAAAACCTTGTTAACACTCCTGAGGCCCCAATTTTAGTCCAATCTTCTTTAAACTTGGTCAGAATGATGCTCTTGACAAAAGCTAGTTCAAGGTTGTATATGGGCCATGTTGGGTCAATAAGTAGGTCACTAGGTCAAATTGTAATAAAACCTTGTTAACACTCCTGAGGACCCAATTTCAGCCCAATCTTCATCAAACTAAGTCAGAATAAACTTCTTGACAAAAGCTAGCTCAAGTTTGTATATGGGCTATGTTGGGTCAATAAGTAGGTCACTAGGTGGGATTGTAATAAAACCTTGTTAACACTCCTGAGGACCCAATTTTAGTCCAATCTTCATCAAACTTAGTCAGAATGATGCTCTTGACAAAAGCTAGCTCAAGTTGTTATATGGGCCATGTTGGGTCAATAAGTAGGTCACTAGGTCAAATTGTAGAAAAAACCTTGTTAACACTCCTGAGGACCTAATTTTAGTCCAATCTTCATCAAACTTAGTCAGAATGATGCTCTTGACAAAAGCTAGCTCAAGGTCGTATATGGGCCATGTTGGGTCAATAAGTAGGTCACTAGGTCAAATTGTAATAAAACCTTGTTAACACTCCTGAGGACCCAATTTTAGTCTAATCTTCATCAAACTTAGTTAGAATGATGCTCTTGACAAAAGCTAGCTCGAGTTTGTATATGGGCTATGTTGGGTCAATAAGTAGGTCACTAGGTCGAATTATATAAAAACCTTGTTAACACATATGAGGGGATCCATTTTAGACCAATCTTATCAAACTGTCTCAGAATGATGCTCTTGACAAAAGCTAGCTCAAGTTTATATATGGGTCATTTTGTGTCAATAAGTAGGTCACTAGCTCGAAATATAGGAAAAAATCTCTTTTAAGAATAGAAGCTCCAGTTTGCCAAAATCGAGCTGAGTGTACATCATTTTCAGGTGAGCGTCCAGGGCCTTCATGGCCCTCTTGTTTTAAAAAAATGGTCATTTAATTTTGGGTTCTGATATACCCGTGGTCAGACACCGATAAAATCCCCCCAAAAAACTTAAAAACATACTCATATCATGCCTCTTCACAAATGTTTGAAATAATTCAAACGTTAATACCTTTATTTGAACGATTTAACACACTTTCACTGACATAAAAACAATACTGCAGGTTTTTTTCAGAATTCACTAAGATCATTTCCTTAATGTTTGACACTACGACGCCATCTTGAATCTAAGGCGAACAACCTTAAAATATTGATAGCGTTCGCACGCTTGCGCTTGCGCATACAACCATTCCTGAACGGTTAGAAGTCAATGCGATCACGTATATACGCACTCTTGAACGGGCCTCAGGTAAGTGTACTTGTACATCAGGGCACCTGGAATTCTGACTTGAGTAAGGAACTGAACATGGAGTAATTAGGTCAGTGTACTTGTACATCAGGGCACCTGAAATTCTGTCTAGATCTGGGAACTGGACATGGAGTAACCAGGTAAGTGTACTTGTACATCAGGGCACCTGAAATTCTGGGTAGATGTGGGAACTGGACATGGAGTTACCAGGTAAGTGCTCTGGTACATAAGGGCACATAAAAAATTCTGACTTAGTTAGGGAACCGGACATGGAGTAACCAGGTAAATTTTCTGGTACATCAGGGCACCTGGAATTTAGATTTAATCTGAGAACCTATCTGATTAATTAGTAAGAGTTATGGCACATCAAAAAACCTAGAAATCAGGTTAAATCTGGGAACTAGACAAAGAATACTCTGTTCTGTGTTTTGAAAATTTGGCATAAAGTAGTCAACATTATCAATTAAATCTACCAAGTGCAGTAAAATATTATACATGTATCATTCTTAACTTGAACATTACAATAAAGCTTTTTCTTTGACAACTCTGATTTTATAATACATTTATAACAGATATGAGTATTGTAATATTAGCAAAATGAACATCATTTTTACAGGCATAAAAACATGTAGTCTTAAGTGTAGTGTTGTGAGATATATACTTTTTGTTTCAAATTAATCATTTTATTTTTGTAGAAGTTTGTTACCTCTTGCATTAAACCAGTGGCATTGGGCTCGGGTTTCACGGACAGGATTACAAGGTGTGTTAGAGGTAGACGAACAACCCCGCATGGAAGGAATGGCACAGGGAGCATTCACACAACTTACTCTACTACAGGATTTATACCTTGGTGGTCATGAAAACTTTGATCAAACATCAAAAGAGGCTAATTTATCATACTCTTTTCAAGGTTGTATACAAAAGGTATGTTCTTGGATTCTAATTTTTTTTTTTTTTTTTTTTTTTTTTTTTTATAGAGTTTTAACATAAGGAGTTTATTAACTTTTTGATTTTATTAGCTCAGCAGATAAAAGTCTGATCCAAACTCTAAGCCATTTAGTCTAAAGCATGAGCATATGAATTACAGACCCCGTCACTACTTAGGTTCTTATATCACTTGGTCAGATCTAAGTTTGAGAAAAGGTTGTCAGTTATCTTATCAAATGTCAGTAGTTTTATCTTGGAACTCCAGTTTTCTCCACCATCCCTGAAGTGATTGCCTGGATTTAAGTGAAATGATTTTGACTGTAGAGTAAGACTTTATTACTTCTCTTCACTCATCTTATATAAGTACAATTTTAAATGTTTTGATGCACATTTATAAATTTTTGTTATTGCTGTTTGATTTGTGATCTAGTGAGCTTTATTTTGTGATCATATAACACTTGTTAAAATAGTTTCTTGGCTTTGTGTGGTTGTAAAATTGTTTCAAGTTAACAGTCTCTTTTTAAAGATATAAAATCATATTACAGTCTTTACAAAAATGCTTCATTGTAAATAAATAAAATCAAATTGCTGTGTGTTGATAATATTTATAATATGCCCCACCTTGTCAACAAAAGGGTTCTGTTTGGTTTTTGATGACAAGTGAAATATGCCATTTTTACAGTTGTTTATAACAAAAAAATTGATTTGGAGAGGGATATTGTTTATGGCCCATTTGTTTATTTTTAGCCTGTCTGTCTGCAACTTTAACCTTTAAATAATTTCCTAAAGAAACTCTTGTCTTGATGATGATGAAAGAATCTTGATGTTGGCATAAAAAACCATTACTCCATCCCACTCCCAATTAAGCCAGGGTTTCATATTAAACAAATGAATTTTAAGTGGTATAACCAATGTTATTTTAACCTTATGAACTTAATTTTGACCTAAATACATAAATAGTTCTTTTAATGATTTCTTTGCTTGTAGGTGGTTATCAACAACAAGCCAATCAAACTTATGTCAGATGCTGTCGGTGGTGTTAACATTAAAGGCTGTGATCATCCATGTGTTGGAGCACCTTGTATGAACGGCGGAGAATGTGAACCAGATAAAGACATTTATACATGCTACTGTCCACTTGGATATGCCAATACCAACTGTGAAGACGGTAATTGATAATACTCTGAACACTGTATTAACATCCTTTCAGTGACTAGACACATATCCCATATCTTCTCACCTTTACAGACAGGTTGTCAGGATTGAAATCAAACCAAACAGACTGTCATAGGATCCTGATAGTGGGCTCCACTACAGACATAGCTTGGATGCAAATCAAACGAAACAGACTGTCATAGGGTCCTGATAGTGGGCTCCACTACAGACGTAGCTTGGATGCAAATCAAACGAGACAGACTGTCATAGGGTCCTGACAGTGGGCTCCACTACAGACGTAGCTTGGATGCAAATTAAAAGAAACAGACAATGTCATAGGGTCTAATAGTTTTGATATTACATGTATATCCAGATTTGGAAATGTTAGAAAAAAACATTGCTTTCAATATCAGTTGATTATCAGAGATGTCATTTGATTGGCAAGGTTGCCACACCCAATTCTTTATATTTTTTTTTGGGGGGGGGGTGTCCTATAAATTTGGAGAAATTGGTATGCTAATTTGTGTCAAAAAAAAATATATTGGGTAAAATACAGTAAAGACCCATAATAGAGATGTAAATGTTATAAATTTTGTTAATAATATGGAAAAATTCACCAATATTTTAAGAAATAAATATTGGTTTTAAACTTTGGGAATGGATCACAGATGCACAGCCATGACAGGTAATCCTTTAGGCAACATTCTTTTATTGAATTGATCAGAGATTTCTACTTCACTGATAAGAAATGAGTGATGGATCCGATCAGAGTCCAAGTCTCCCTTTGTTAGATCAGGTAACCTCCCAAGTTTCCTTCATAGCAACAAATACCATGAGAGTGAACCCCTAGTGACTTCTCCATAGCATCAAATATCATGTGACAGTAAACCTCTAGTGTGTCCTCCATGGCATCAAATATCATGTGACAGTAAACCTCTAGTGTGTCCTCCATGGCATCAAATATCATGTGACAGTGAACCTCTAGTGTCTCCTCTATGGCATCAAATATCATGTGACAGTAAACCTCTAGTGTGTCCTCCATGGCATCAAATATCATGTGACAGTAAACCTCTAGTGTGTCCTCCATGGCATCAAATATCATGTGACAGTAAACCTCTAGTGTGTCCTCCATGGCATCAAATATCATGTGACAGTAAACCTCTAGTGTGTCCTCCATGGCATCAAATATCATGTAACAGTGAACCTCTAGTGTCTCCTATATGGCATCAAATATCATGTAACAGTGAACCTCTAGTGTCTCCTCTATGGCATCAAATATCATGTGACAGTAAACCTCTAGTGTGTCCTCCATGGCATCAAATATCATGTGACAGTAAACCTCTAGTGTGTCCTCCATGGCATCAAATATCATGTGACAGTAAACCTCTAGTGTGTCCTCCATGGCATCAAATATCATGTGACAGTAAACCTCTAGTGTGTCCTCCATGGCATCAAATATCATGTAACAGTGAACCTCTAGTGTCTCCTATATGGCATCAAATATCATGTGACAGTGAACCTCTAGTGTCTCCTCTATGGCATCAAATATCATGTGACAGTAAACCTCTAGTGTGTCCTCCATGGCATCAAATATCATGTGACAGTAAACCTCTAGTGTGTCCTCCATGGCATCAAATATCATGTG
The DNA here is from genome assembly GCA_029721355.1 of Tegillarca granosa. Classification (NCBI taxonomy): domain Eukaryota; kingdom Metazoa; phylum Mollusca; class Bivalvia; order Arcoida; family Arcidae; genus Tegillarca; species Tegillarca granosa. The sequence goes on along the minus strand of CM056598.1, from coordinate 26,489,704 downwards.
ACAGTAAACCTCTAGTGTGTCCTCCATGGCATCAAATATCATGTGACAGTAAACCTCTAGTGTGTCCTCCATGGCATCAAATATCATGTAACAGTGAACCTCTAGTGTCTCCTATATGGCATCAAATATCATGTAACAGTGAACCTCTAGTGTCTCCTATATGGCATCAAATATCATGTGACAGTGAACCTCTAGTGTGTCTTCCATGGCATCAAATATCATGTAACAGTAAACCTCTAGTGTGTCCTCCATGGCATCAAATATCATGTGACAGTAAACCTCTAGTGTCTCCTATATGTCATCAAATATCATGTAACAGTGAACCTCTAGTGTCTCCTATATGGCATCAAATATCATGTGACAGTGAACCTCTAGTGTCTCCTCTATGGCATCAAATATCATGTGACAGTGAACCTCTAGTGTCTCCTCTATGGCATCAAATATCATGTAACAGTGAACCTCTAGTGTCTCCTATATGGCATCAAATATCATGTAACAGTGAACCTCTAGTGTCTCCTATATGGCATCAAATATCATGTAACAATGATCGCTAGTGACTCCTCTATGGCATAATATGTAACAGTGAACCTCTAGTGTCTCTTCTATGGCATCAAATATCATGTAACAGTAAACCTCTAGTGTCTCCTCTATGGCATCAAATATCATGTGACAGTGAACCTCTAGTGACTCCTCTATGGCATAATATGTAACAGTGAACCTCTAGTGTCTCCTCTATGGCATCAAATATCATGTAACAGTGAACCTCTAGTGTCTCCTATATGGCATCAAATATCATGTGACAGTGAACCTCTAGTGTCTCCTCTATGGCATCAAATATCATGTGACAGTGAACCTCTAGTGTGTCCTCCATGGCATCAAATATCATGTTACAGTAACCTCTAGTGTGTCCTCCATGGCATCAAATATCCATGTGACAAGTAACCTCTAGTGTGCTCCTCTATGGCATCAAATATCATGTGACAGTAAACCTCTAGTGTGTCCTCCATGGCATCAAATATCATGTAACAGTGAAACCTCTAGTGTGTCCTCCATGGCATCAAATATCATGTACAGTAAACCTCTAGTGTGTCCTCCTATGGCATCAAATTCATGTGACAGTAACCTCTAGTGTGTCCCTCCATGGCATCAAATATCATGTAACAGTGAACCTCTAGTGTCTCCTATATGGCATCAAATATCATGTAACAGTAACCTCTAGTGTCCTCCTCTATGGCATCAATATCATGTGACAGTGAAACCTCGAGTGTGTCCTCCATGGCATCAAATATCATGTGACAGTAAACCTCTAGTGGTCCTCCATGGCATCAAATATCATGTGACAGTAACCATCTAGTTTGTCCTCCATGGCATCAATAGCATGTGACAGTAAACCTCTAGTGTGCCTCCATGGCATCAAAATATCATGTAACAGTGAACCTCTAGTGTCTCCTCTATGGCATCAAATATCATGTGACAGTAAACCTCTAGTGTGTCCTCCATGGCATCAATATCATGTGACAGTAAACCTCTAGTGTGTCCTCCATGGCATCAAATATCATGTGACAGTAAACCTCTAGTGTGTCCTCCATGGCATCAAATATCATGGACAGTAAACCTCTAGGTGTCCTCCATGGCATCAAATATCATGTAACAGTGAACCTCTAGTGTCTCCTATATGGCATCAAATATCATGTGACAGTGAACCTCTAGTGTCTCCTCTATGGCATCAAATATCATGTGTGACAGTAAACCTCTAGTGTGTCCTATGGCATCAAATATCATGTGACGTAAACCTCTAGTGTGTCCTCCATGGCATCAAAATCATGTGACAGTAAACCTCTAGTGTGTCCTCCATGGCATCAAATATCATGTGACAGAACCTCTAGTGTTCCTCCATGGCATCAATATCATGTAACAGTGAACCTCTAGTGT
>CM056598.1:26390464-26487672 GCA_029721355.1 Tegillarca granosa | reverse complement strand
GTACTTTGAATAAGCACATAAACAATATGCTTAAAAGCTTCACCCCATTATTGCTGATACACAGACATACACTTGCTCACAACGTTAATTCTAGTTTTACGTGTAACTGGTGACATCTCAATAAATGTTATATTCTTGATTTTGATTTTTACAGTCAATTGTTTAACCATTTTGTTAATTTGAAAATAAGAAATTGAAATATTTGATAAATAAAATTCTATAATGTAATATATGAAAAATTTCAATTTTGTTGTATTGTTTGAGCAGTTTAAGACCAGATTGACTCCAAAATTAACACCCACCAGTAAAAATAAATCTACCTATATTGTATAATTGATTTTCCTGTATTTCTAATGCAAATATTTAATTATGAAATCGAAAAAAAATTACAACTGTGGTGATGTTTGTTTAGTTGAACTAACAATGACTCATTCTACCCAGATTTGTTGTTAAATAACATCTAAAATTGGGGTGTAAAAATAATCTCATGCACATAGGACCTTCATGCTAGTGCACACCAAAACTCTCTGACTCCCTATTAAGTGACAGCAGATACATTGGTGGCCAAGTGGTCTGAAGCATGGACTTTAAAGACAGTGTCTCCCACAAGATGTTCATATCTATTCGGTAGATCTTTGTTTCAGAAAGTCAGTAATTTTCTCTAGGCACTCTGGTTTCCTCCACCATCTCAGAATTATTGCCTTTTTATTGGTAATTAAAGCATCCTGGCTAGAAGATTTTAACAAGCATGTTTCTTATTCTTTGAAATCAATTTGCTGCTGTATAACAGTGCCTCTAACAGCCTTGCCTGGAATCCTGCTAAAGTAGATCCTAGTACCCCCAAAAAGAAGTCACCAAAGATTTGGGGTTTTCTTAAGGTACTCTGGTTCCCTCTGCCAGCCCAGACTGTCTGTCTTGATGTAAGTGAAAAGATTTTGATTGGCTAACTGTAATACAGATCACTAAAGTGTATGTAAAAAAAAAATTCTCATTGATTTTCATAACTAAGAAAGCTGTAATCTGTGTTTCCAACCAAAAAGTGTAAAAATTTCTTCTGTGAGCACATTTAATGTTCATAGCACATGATATACTAGCAGGATCATGCATTTAGTCATGTGTATTATTAGTGGTGTGAATTGATATATTGTCATGCAGTCAGTCATTGTATGATGCTGTGTCTGTATTTTTTAGAAAAGGGAAAAAAATCATTAGATGTACAATAAGTAATCTGATCTAAAAATGGCATAAAACCACCTGGGAATTGTAGCTCTTGGTTAGTTAATTACTGATGACATGATATTTATTGATATCATCTTTAATGGTATCAGTATTTTGTTCAATCATGCTGAGATCGTAATATGACATGTTACTTATGAAGTTACATTTGTAATCAGTAATTTGTGTATCTGATGATAATTATGATAATGAATGATAATGATAAGGCATATAATAGGATTTTAAATTATAGCATTAAAATAATTAGTTATTGCATAGGCCACATTCATGAGCATTATGTTTTGCTGGAAAAATTATTCATCTCTCTCTCTCTCTCTCTCTCTCTCTCTCTCTCTCTCTCTCTCTCTCTCCCTCCCTCCCTCCCCCTGATAAAGATTGATTAAATTGATAGTATTCTAGTTAATTTCACCATCCAGCTCAACTGCTTTTTGCTGGCCCCAACCCCTCATTTAGACTTTATTCATGAATCATAAATTGATGTCTTTACAGTACACTAGTCCCACATCTTGCTGCCCCTGCCCCCTCCCCCATCATGTCAACTGTATTCATCACTCACGAAAAAAATGTTTGTCTCTACATTTGCCTTGATCACTTTTTTACCCCTCCCCCTCATTATTTAGATTCTTTCCATCACCCATGATAAAATATCTGTCTTTACAATAGATTGTTGAACTTTTTGCTGCCTCCTCATTTGGACTATACTTCCCCTGTAATTAGAAGCATCACTTAAGTTGCCAATACCGTCATTTGTAATGGTCACACAAATCAATTTCTTAACACATTTTTCTGACTAGCGGAACATTTTTTTCATTATTTTCTCTATATTAAACCATCTCTTGGGGAAACCTCTTACAGTTTGTGATATATTACTGGACACAAAATAATGTTTGGAATGACTTTCTTTGTCTAGTTCATTAATGAGGCAGTCATTAGCATACTGTTGTGTTGGGGTTTGAAGGTCACAATACAGCTGAACAGGTTAAAAACGATCCTTTGGCATTCATTGAGCGAGATTGCTGATTGACAGGCATGATTTGTGATACATGAATATGAAGTATAACGAACATTGACAAATTTCCATAATTTTGCTCCAATGAAATAGTCTGATTGTATGCATTGCTGTTCGCCTGGTTGAATCATTACATGATCAGAGTTGATAACCCAGAAAATGGTTAGGTCTTACCATATGTGTCCATCTATCTGTATTTATGTCAGATTTTCTGTCCAACTAGCCATCTAACTGCTATAAGTTTTGTCACCATGCATTTTACTGATGTGGAGTGGAGTTGAATGATATGGAGTGGATAGAGTAATATGTATTGTTTTCTGCCCCAAGTTATGTCTTTTACTTAAATATTGAAGTGGTCATTTACAGGATGGTGGAGGAAATCGAGTGCCTGTTGAAAACCATTTCCTTTGGCAAGCAAATTGAAAACCTTTCTCAACTTAGGGTAATTGTATATTAACAGTTTGTAATACTAATGAACTTTTGAAAAAACACAACAAAAAAAAAATAATAATAATTAATAAAAATAAAAATAAAAAATAAATAAAATAAACCCACATTTTTTCTGCCTATAATGAAACTGTCAATATTTTAGAGCAAAATATTAGCCAAAGTAAATTTTTTAGATCCTGAAATCATAACGAGTAGCAATTGGCTAATGACAATGCAACTCCTATTTTATCGTTTTGTTTTTCCCCCCCAAATCAAGATTCTTCAACTTATATACTTGACAGTCAGTTTAGATGGCCAGGTAACTGAGTAACCAGAAAAAACTGCCTACCTTCAGCAAGGAAACTAACACACTTTTTCACACTTAGGGATTTGCCCAAGTTGGATTTGGACCTAGGTAATGAGAGGCCTTTTGATCTGAAAGTCAGCACTTTAGACCATTAGGCCACCACAGCCTCCTGTTTACATTTTGAGTCATTGCTTTATTCAGTATAGTTACAATGTTTTCTTATGTTAACATACTAAATTTTATTATTTTTGTGTCTCGAAACTGTGAAGTAAAAATCTTTAAATGACAGAGTATAAATTTCTGTGAAATGCAAAAATTGAAAGAATCAATAAATATGTTTTAACTAAGGAATTGACAGGAGATATATTGGATGTAGAGATGTAAATTAGACCCATTAGGACAAAATGTTTTCTTTGTGTGTCAAAATACATTTCCAAAGTACAGGCTTATTCCCAAAGTAACCATTCAGTTAATGGTATTGCCTGGCCTCTCATGATATTGTCTCTTAGTAATGCTAAAATCTATAGTGTGTACCCAATTCTGAGTCTTTATAAAAGATCGTAATATTCCCACAAGTAATATATTGATTATGATACATGTCTTAAAATTTTGAAACAAGTTTTTACAAAATGTAGTTGATCGCTTTCAATTTTGCTATTTTTGAATAATTTTGATTTCTTCATTAAGAAATTAAAGATTACATAACTGACTAATGAACAGATTTCTGTCTCTAGATATTTTCTTGGTGAAATTTTTCAAATTAATTTTCACACAAGATAAAATTGATTTTTGAAGTTGCAGAACATTTATAGGAAAGGAAAATTGTGTAGCATACTTGAGATCGTTAAATTTTAAAATCAATTAATCATGAATATTATTTAAAACTGAATAAAAGCTTGAAGTTATGGCTGTAATAGTCATTTGTTCTTTTTTTTTTTAACCAAGCATTTATTCATTTTAGATACATGTACTTTATAAATTGCCTTTAAGTTATGGCTGTAATGGTCAGTTTCTGGTTTATTGCCATGATTAGAAACCATTAGAATAATGTAAATTTCCTTATTTATACCTAGCCATTGTTTATTTCATTTTTATACATGACTACACTGTAGTTGCAAGGTATAATGTGATGGCGTCAGTTTTCATCTCATTATCATCATCATCATCATCATCATCATTGGTTTCTTTTGATTAACATGTAACTTCAGAAGCATTGTCTTTATAGTAGGCTCCCTTCCAGATGACTGACTAGCTGCATGCATGGCAGATTTCACTGCATGTCTCCATTTCTTACGATGATGGGGGTTGGAATTTGAAAATTTCCACTCTCCACAATCTCTCTCTGTAAGCTCTTTCCAAGACATCTTTGGACTGCCAACACCTCACTTTCCAGCAACTTGTAAATCACATGCATACCTGATTGCACTGCTGGATCTTTGTACATGTCCATACCAACGAAGTCTTTTTCCTTGTAATATTAGGTCAAGGCCAAGTCTCCCCAGTAACTCCTTTGACTGTACAGTAGCCATGTCTTGTGGTTTTATGCCAAAGATTTGTCTCATCACGACCCTTTTATTATCCTGTAGACGAAGAAAGTTTGGCTTGGTCAGTGTCCAAGTCTTACTGGTGTGGAGCATAGCGCTCCGCACACAAGTGCTGTACACTCAGCCACAAGTCTTGTATATTAGGTGATATGACATAAAGACTGGTATCAGCTCCTTGTACACCTGTCTGTCCATTTGTCCATCCATCTGTTTTTAGGTGGGTTCTAGATAATAACTAAAAAACAGATCAAAGAATTTTTTCACATTTGTTTATTGCTATGAAATACAGATCAAGTTTGATTTTTCAGCACAAAGCTATTTTAATAATGAGTAGAAAGGGAGCACCAAAAAAAAAGATTAATTAAAAAATGAAATAGAAAAATATAATAAAATAAAATCTATCAATTTTGGTTTTATTATACTACATGTATATATGTCAAGGTCAGTAGTCTCAATAGTCCGTTGAAATATTGGTTTGAAATATGTCTATTGAAAAGTATACATCAAAAAGATTGATCAAGAATATTAACAATATTGATTAAGTTTCAAGCATACAATATGTATTGTTTTTTAAATGAAACTCTATGTGTGGTTAAGATGATAAGGTTTTCTTTTTAAAGATGTGCTTTAAAAAGCAAAGTATGATATCTCTTAGGTCATGTTGCAACTTGGTTGTAAAAAATGAAAATGATTATAATAAGATGAGAATTTGTATAAAAAAAATCAATAGTTTCAAATACATTGTACTATGTTTGCGGTTTGATGTAGGCTTTGGTTAATATATACATACGAGACTTTTTAAATTAATTTTTTATTTTTTATTTTTTATTTTTTTTATTTATTAAATTTTTAAATTTAATTTTTTGTAATTATTAAAGTAAAACCTGTATATAAAGACCACCCAAGGATCCTAAGGTCTTTATATAGAGGTTCTTTTTGGTTGACATACCAAACAAAGAGACTGGGAAATACTGGCTATAATAAACAGATGGTCTTTATATAGAGGTGGCTTCTATAGTAGGTTTAACAGTACATTCATTGTTATATTTCAGAAATAGACAATAAGAAACACGAGGAGAGCCAGAATGACAGAGACAAGATAAAGGTGGAATGGAACAAGAAATCAAACGACAAGTCTTCACTGGATATTGTTTTAACAGATGAAAAATTACCCATCAAACCTGTAGTTATAAATACAGACAATGTTATTGTTAATAGAACTAGTGTTTCATCAAATCGGAACAAAACTGCCAATCTGCTGAATACTATTGTTGCTGAAAAAGTCGATTTAAAAAGAAATGTTTCCCAGCCTGAATCAGAGTCGCTGGTTCACCATAGAACGGGTTATATTAGTAACAGTGCAACAGAGAAACTGTCAAAATTAAAACCTTTACCTTTAGTTCATAGAGTAACATGTGATGGAGTTATATGTAAAAATAATGGGACTTGTATCGTAGAAAAAACGACAACACGCTGTAACTGTCCGCTTGGTTTTGTAGGCAGCAAATGTGAAAAAAGTAAGTATCAGTGGAACTAGTATTTAAAAATTCAAAGCAGGTAGCTGGTCATTTATTTATAGAAACAGATCAAAAGTCCCAAAAGCAAGCTGTATCACTCTTAAAGGTCATTTGTTAATTTTTTCTTGTAAGACAGACAAAAAAAAAAATCTCTTGATATTAATCTAAGATACCCATAAATTATCCAGTATGAATTATCTTTAAATTAGACAGGCTGTGTACCAACTGTCACTTGTGCTGCATTTTCAAAAGAAAAAATTCCAATAAAGGGAATTTTTTTTTAGAATAGAATGATTGTGAAAATAAACCTTAAAATTTAATGAAAACAGTTATTTATACAAAACTAGAAACAGTTGTGTTTTTGCCATACTGGTTTTTTGGAAGTGATCCGTTATTCATTTTACATAAATGTATACAAAAATTACCGCAATCTACAGTAATTCCGCAACGGAGTGCCATGTTTTCTCCTGATAACTCTTATCGATGGACTTAAAGAATCATTTAGTAAATGTCTTGAGATGATTAATGATTCTATTTGCCATCATAAAATTCTCTGTCATGCCATAATTATATGAAGTTTATAAACCTTAGACAAATAGAAATTTTTTGTGTTTGATAAATTACGTCTTCAATTCTACACAAACTTAGATCAGCATAAAATGGATTTTTTTTTTAAGTCATAAAAATATCTTTTAAAATACAGCTAGTTTATAAGTAGTGTCATTTGTTAAGGCAAATATTTAGAAATGTGTGCTTGAAGGAACATTGTTTCTCCAAGCCAATAGTTGAGGTACATACATGTTATCAAAGTGATGAAGACAATCTTCATTATTCTTCTTTACAAAGGGAAATATGCTACTATTTATAGTTAATATCTTTTTCTGAAACTTCTACTTGTAAACATCTCCATCTGCTTAGTTTATGATTTGTTGTGAAATGAATTACTGCCTCTTACTGCCCCTGACAACCGTTACTTAAAGTATACAATGCTTCAGATTGCCGGTGTGCCCGTGTTAATCCCACATAATTTTTAAAAATGACGCATGAAAAAAGGGCGCACTAAAATATGAACAATTTTAGATCTTACACAAACATTCTTCCGATCATCCTAAAAATAACAGAAAAAGTCTGTTAAAATTTCCGTAATTCGGAATACCTCTGATTTATGGTAGTCGTAAAATGAAAACAAAATGTCAAAAAGGAAGCGGAGTAGCATGCTCTTGTTTTTGCCCAAAAAGACCTGAGTTGATGAAGAAAATGGTAAATATTAAACAAGATTTAAGTCAAGACATTGTAAGAAGAATTAAAACACCCACTTAAGCCATTGTTTATTTATTGTAAACATTTGTTAGGGCTGTCACATGGTCGCTCAGCTTCAGACATCTTCAAGCCAGCTGATAGGGAATGTAATGTAACGTTACATTGATGATAGGCAATGTTTGTGGCAATGTATTATGGTTATTTTTATTATTACTATAAGTCAAATTGTTTTCTGTATTAACAGAAAATATAGTTTATGTTTTTAATTCTTCGTTTAATCAAAATAAATTGAAATGTAAACCTAATTAAAACTTGAAAGGCGTGATTGATCATAGTCGCAAAAATACTGGGATATTTACCCATGCATGGCAATGCTGTAATTTCAAGTCTATTCATAGACTAAAGGTAAAACATTTAACATGACATCAAAATTAAATTCTGTATTTTTTGGGAACGAAAAAATTTATTGGCCCCTAACTTTCAAAAAGGGCCCTTATTTCCGCACAGAATGGGCTCCTTGGGCCCCTGATTTTTCAAAACAAACTCAAGCAATGAGTATACAGTCTTGATGTAAAATTTAGACCAAACTTTTCTGGGAATTTCTGTTACAAAAATTTTATTGTATGTTTCCATGTTGAGGTATGAGCATTGAGTGCTTGACGAAAGAACAGTCACTACTTATTTTCAAGTCTTTGTCAGACTCAGCCGGGTTTTGAACCCCAAACTCCCACACACAAATGTGCACTCAACCAACTGAGCTACTGTAAGGGAATACAAAAGAGGCTTTTCTTCACCCAAGTCAGAATCCCACATAAAAAAGATTTACAATCCAACAGAGCCTTTATAAGTGGATTATATTTTTATTGCAAACCAAATCCATTTCCTTAATACAATATTTTTGTTTACTTGTGATAAATAATTGTATCGTTTATAGGGAAATAATTTTATATCTTATTTGATGAAGAAACATTGCAATATGTCAGTTTTGAGAACCACAAATGTGTTATATCACTTATGAAAATGTATTATTACAGAATGAAAGTAAAATGACATCACCTGACAAAACTTCTGCTGTAGCTTACCTGCTTATAGAAGCATGCTATCCTATAAATTATCTCAATCTTTTTTAAAGTATGAAATCAGCATTCACAATTCATTTCCTTGATCAAGTTGTAAATTTCACTTTACTCTACACAATTTGTGCTAACATACTTGCCTATAGATTATTATACAGAGATGTTTATCATTTGCTCAACTTGCAACGCTAGGGACATTTGGTCACTTCCTATAAAATGCACGTAAGGTGTATTAAGATTTTCATAGTGACCAACTGGATGAACATCCTCAATTGAATAAGAGATGGTAAGCTTTCATTATCTATATTCTGGTCTAACTACTTCTTTCTTAATGAAACTGATATCTACTAGTAGTCCTTAAACCTCGTTGAAAAATATTTGATACATTTTGTCAATAGGCCGTACATATTGTATCTTTAAGGTACAAGAGGACTCTGTGGCCAAGTGGTCTAAACTGCATACTTACAGACCACAGTGCCTCTCACCGCCTGGGTTCGAAATCCCACTTGGGACAGATCCTAGTGTGAGAAAATTTGTCAGTTCACTTTGGTTTTCTACAAGCACTTCAGTTTCCTCCACCATCCTAGAACCGACTGCCTCAAAATAAGTGGGAGAACCTTGACTAGGGCTTAAAACATCATTACTCCACTTTTAAGATACACTGTGTTACATATTTAAACCAGTTAACTAATGCAATCACAAGTCTTGGACAGGTGTACGTCATGTCAAAAGTGATTAAATATTCCTGATAAGAAATATTTTGTGTTTGTGCGTTTGTCGAGATTGATTGAACGTTTTTTTTATAAGTACAAATTTATGTAAAGTAAGAGAATTTTATCAGCTAAAATTTGCCATTACTTTTATCATATCAAACATGAACGTATTTGTTTTTATAGACATAAAATATTTATGAAATTAATGTCATTGTTAAGATTAATATTAGAAAATAAATACCCAGGAACAAAATTAATCAATTTACAGGGTTGATTTCTTGTTGTAAAAGGTCATTGCTGTAATTTATAAACATAAACTATGGTATGTCTGTTATCAGCATGTGTCTAGAGAAATTCAATAATTTTGAGTTTCCTATCCCAGAATCCCCTGAGAAACATGGACTCTAATTACTATCTTCAGGGGAAAGTGTAAAGTACAGAATCATTTTCAGTAATTATGTGTTGACTTGTCAATACCCCCAAAGTTATTTCATGTTATGGAATATTAAATTGAATAATATTATGTGAAATTGTAACACCAAATATAAATTTGTGCTTTATTTCAAAGATAAACATTTTAAATGTTGAACCTTTACCTATTGTGAAGCTATTGTTTAATTGAGGTTTTGTGAAAATTTCCATTGTGGCCATTTATCCAATACATGTACTCTTTTTTGTTCACCAGAACTTGTTTATGCATAAAACTGCACAACAAAAAAATGTAATCTAATTTTTATGTCTCCAAATAGAATTTGACAAATATGTGTCTACCTAGCTATTAGATATGAAGATTTATATAAACTCTGGCATATAAATTTTCTAGTGTACATGTTCCTTCCATTCCTCTCTGGTGGTCAAACCAATACTTTACGCTTAATGATTGTTACCTTGACCTTTGACCTAACTATTTTTACCTTGACCTTAAACGTACCTTACATATCAGTTATTTGTTGTTGAAGGGCATAAGTTTTATGAAACAGATTTTTGCTTTTAAATTTCTTGACAGATTTTTTGTTTAATGATTGTTACCTTGACATTTGACCTAATTGTAACCTTCACCTACTTTACATAAGAAGAGTACAGTATTACCCGGATATATTGAAGTTGAGGGGACTTGGGAAACTAGTTCAATATATCCGAAATTCAATATATCAAGGTACACACAAAAGGCCATTTCAAAAATAAATATTCATTTATTATCTCAAAGTACAAAAATTTATCAAAACTGATTGGTACAAACACTTTTAATCAAATAATGACTTAAAGAAGTCGGTCATTTTTTAACTGTTTTTCTTTTTTTCTACCAATTTTGGAAATAAATTCCTCTAAAATATTTAAAGAATTAAAGATTTTTTGAAATTCTGACATTTGTGAACCACTTATATAAACATTCCTCATTTTCATTATAATTTCCAGATCTAAAATGTTTACGTTTTCGTGAAAACTCTCCTGATTGAGCCTGTAATATTACATCCTTTTGTGTATAAATCATTGTTTAAGTGACTTAAAGGGTTTATCCCAAAATATTTTGCGATATCTGCCTTTGATTTCACTTTTTTGTCGATTTCGTTTATAAGTTTATATTTTGTAATTAACGACAAAGTTTTTCTCTTCTGTGGTGTGGATGCCATGTTGTTATTTCAGATTAAATTAAACAACCAACAAAAACATGTGATGTTTTTTTTACCTTGAAAAGTACTCACTATGTACGATACTTATCTTTAATTATGAGTTCAAATCAGTTACTGCGACCCCGGATTTGGCCTCAACAGATTGACGGTAACCCGCATGATTTCGGCTTAATTGATCAAATTTCCGTTCAAAATACCGCTTCAATATATCCGGGTAAAAGTAATAGAATTTGTTCGTGTGGGGACCAAAAAAAGTGTTCATAATAGCCGGGAGTTCAATATAAGCGAGTTCAATATAAGCGGAATTTTTTTGGTCATAAAAAGAAGGTGTTTTGCAGGGGATTTTTTGTCATTTCAAAATATGCGGGAGTTCAATATATGCGAGTTCAATATATCCGGGATATACTGTATTTGTTGTTTAAGATTTTTGCTTTTAAATTTCCCTGACAGATTTTTATGTCTCTAGTATCAAGTATTTAAAAAATTGGTTCAAAAATTCTGTCTCCAGACAGTTTTAAGCTGTATAGAAGATGAATGATTTTGTTAACTACACATACATATATATATATATATATTTTCTCATTGTTGTCCATGTTAGTCTATACATACATGTACATGTAATTGTATACCAAAATAAAAAGACATTTATTTGAAAGTTAAAAAAAAAAAAAACCAACATTGATTAATGTGTTTACAGCATCAACCACATCAGCAGTCTATTTTCAATGGCCTGAAAAATATTGCTCAGGGCAGATTTCTTTTTTTTTTTTTTTTTTTTTTTTTTTTTTTTTTGAAAAAAAAAAAGAAATTAGAAAGTGACTTAGAACTTTCCTTAATGAATAGATATAATTTTTCATATTAAATTAATTTTTCATCTGTTAGATATATGAATTTCATTTTTTTCTACAATACAGACATTATTTTATTTTAGTTTTGATGATTTTCTTTTTTAAAAACCTCTTTCATTTTTAAATAAAATTATAATCCTTTTGTTGGTCTGAGGTTGACATATTTGGTGTGTTAAAGCATATTTAAGAATACCTTTGCACATATTTATGTACCATATCTGATCACTTACATGGAATTTATTAACACTGGGACTTTAGTTGAAGCAATGGCTTACAGATTGCAGTAGCTAAGTCTGAACTCCCTTCTCTAGATCTTTGTAGCTATTTGGTAGAGTGCTCGCTCTGTAAATGGGAGGTCATGGGTTCAAACCCTGACCAGGTCTGACCCAAGACTTAAAAGTGGGTAGTGGCTGTTTTTTCACCAAGCACTTGGCATTATGAAATGAAAGTCACGGTTCTGTCATTGGGGAACTTAGATTAATGAATTCCTGTGTCACAGAAGGCATGGCACGAGAAAGAACCCTGCCAGGGATTTTTCTGGCCACTCCCATGGTCCGGTAAAGGGACCCATTCCCAATGCCAAAAAGCATACATTTTTCCCAATTTTGTAGGTAAAAATCCCCAAATGATCCTGCTTTGAGAAACTTAAGAAAAAGTGAAAAAACTCCATATTTTTGGTGTAGCTTGTAACTCTTTATAATAACCTGTATTTATGCACATTTTGATTTATACTCAATGAGGATCTGGTAGAATGGGAGCAACTCGTGAAACAGCTTTCTCAGATGTTTGTATTGAAGCCAGTATATGAAGATATTGTGATAATGTCTGAGTGATTTGGTACAAATGAGTGACTACCAGCATGTATCAAAATATTAAATATTCCAGGCAAAATATTTGATGTGCTGACAATGTGAAAATTTTTAAAGTTTAATGAAAAATTTTCCCAAAATGTAGATTTTGTCAATGATTTTCCCAATTTCAACCCAAGGTCCTTTTCCCAAAATGGCCAGAAAAATCCATGCCTGCTGTATAATGCCATCAGCGCAACACACAGGCAAAATTTATGCACTTTCACCTCTAGCTGGCAACGTCTCAGTATAAGTGAAATATTCTCAACTGATATGTTAAACACCGTTACTAATCTCAACTCCTTCTCTAGATCTTAGTGTGAGAAAATTTGCTATGTTTAGCTGTCACTTGCTTTCTGATTACTTAAAGGTACTGGTCTGAAAAAGTCTTCAGCATTGTGATGACTGCCTTTGGTTTAACCATCTGAAAATCTTGACTTGTTTTATCTGAAATGGACATGAACATCCTCAAGTCTTTGAGTACATGCCTACTACCAGTTCATAATTGTTGTTTTTACCAGGAACTCTGGTATACTCAACTATTTTAAAATTGCCACTTTAAAATAAATGAAAAAAATATAATGGATGTAAAAAAAAAACAAACAAAAAAACCAAAACAAACAAACAGTTAAACAGTACTTACGACTTGAATTTTAAATTTCTCTTTCGTCTCTGATTCATCAGACCTTAAGTTTCAGTAATAGTGAACATTAAAACAGTAGGATTATCTCTTATAAATATTTTTGGGAAAAAAATCTGTTATGTAATTAGTGATTTAAGTATTCAATATTCATCTTTGATCAGGAAAATTTGCATACAAACTTATGATATAAATTGTTCTGTGGATATTTACTGGTATGTTAAAAAATTAAAATTTGACCTGAGCCTATAGTTGCTCATTCCAGTTTCAGTGACATGGAGTGTTTTAGAGTACAGTACTCTTTTAGATGTAGCATCAGTCCATTGTGAGGTTATTTGCTAACATTTCTCATTATCTATTCAGGGGTTCAAAATTATGTTTCACAAGTCAAGGAATTTTTGCCTTTGTTTTTGGTAGGTCCCAAATAAAAATTGGGAGGTCCCATAACAGCACTGGAAGGTCCATGAATAAACTCAAGTTGATAACTTCATTTATTATACCTCATGTAATTTTCAAGTTATTTGATTGGATAACTAACTGTTGGAAAATAAAATAATATCACCCTTAGATTTACTAAGAATAAAGAATGGCGCACGTGCTTCAGGGTAACATTAGTTGAGGAGTTATGGTAACGGGTAATATGACAAAAAATATCACATGCGCAAAAGGAATCCTAAATCACACAATCGAACGCATTTCGATCACAAGCAGCTAAACGTTTGATGGATACGATCTTTTATTAATATACAGTTTATTCATATGCAAGCGTTTCCTTGATCAAGACTACCTGTCTGATATAGTAGCCAGGAGAAGTCAGCTGCAGTGTATGGATTGGTACAGTAATCTTTTTTTTTTAAGTAACAGAGAATCTCAGTTTAAGAGAATATCTGGAGAAAGACATTTGGCATAATAAAATAAATATATTCTTGATTAAACAAATACTATTATATCATATACAACTTACAAACACTGAAGCGATACTGTTGTCAAAGTGGCTGCACATTATATTTTCTTTTCCAGAAACAATCGAAAAACAACATTGACAAATTGCAATAAATTAAGTGATTTTGTGCCTGTTTTTAATACACAAAGGAAGAGTATTCCTAAAAATGTTTAAATACATAAAGAAAGTGTGTTCTAATAATTGGTCTGACCAAAAAAAAAAAAAAAAAAAAAAAAAAAAAAAAAAAAAAAAAAAAAACAGGTCCATTGGACTTTTAAAATTCCTTGGATCCCAAGGTAAAATCAAAAGGTCCCAGACCTCTGACCTGGGGAATTTTGAACCCCTGTCTATTTATATTGCAGCTAGTTTGGACTGGAGCAGTGTGAATAAATGTCTTGTTTAAGAACACAACACACAGCCTAGCTGAGGCTTGAACTCACAACCTCTGAATCATGATTCTGCAAGCATAACCACTTGGGACATGTCTCCAAATGTATATACTGTTACATGTATATACATAAATAGCTACATATAATATTTCTTAATTCTCTTTGCTTATTTAAATAATTTGACATTATACATTATAATCAAGTTTTGTCTTTTCTATTTCAGAAATCATTGTGAAGTATCCTAAATTTACTGGAAATGGATATATGTCACTACCAATATTAAAGAATGGATACAAGGATTTTGATATAAATATTCAGTTTAAGCCTCAAGCTAACAATGGTTTACTGCTTTTTAGTGCTGAATTACCCAGTGCTGATAAAGATTTCTTTTCTATAACACTTAATGATGGATATGTGGAATTCAGGTATGTTACATCAGTTTTTGGTACATAAATAAACTTTTTGGCTGCCTCACAAGTATGAGGTAACCTGCAGCCTTGCACTAAAATGTTATCAGTAGATCTTTAACATGGCCACAACAAAATGTTACCAATAGTTCTTTCACATGGTTACAACAAAATGTTTTCAATAGTTCTTTCACATGGCTACAACAAAATGTTACCAATAGCTCTTTCATATGTTACCAATAGTTCTTTCACATGGCTACAACAAAATGTTACCAATAGCTCTTTCATATGTTACCAATAGTTCTTTCACATGGCCACAACAAAATGTTACCAATAGTTCTTTCACATGGCTACAACAAAATGTTACCAAATGTTCTTTCACATAGCTACAACAAAATGTTACCAATAGTTCTTTCATATGTTACCAATAGTTCTTTCACATGGCCACAACAAAATGTTACCAATAGTTCTTTCACATGGTTACAACAAAATGTTTTCAATAGTTCTTTCACATAGCTACAACAAAATGTTACCAATAGCTCTTTCATATGTTACCAATAGTTCTTTCACATGGCCACAACAAAATGTTACCAATAGTTCTTTCACATGGCCACAACAAAATGTTACCAATAGTTCTTTCACATGGCCACAACAAAATGTTACCAATAGTTCTTTCACATGGCTACAACAAAATGTAACCAAATGTTCTTTCACAATGGCTACAACAAACTGTTACCAATAGTTCTTTCACATGGCTACATCAAATGTTATTAGTAGTTCTTTCACAATGGCTACATCAAAATGACACCAATAGTTCTTTCATATGGCTACAAGAAAATGTTACTAATAGTTCTTTTTCATAGTTAAAAAAATATGCTTGGCCTACTGCCCTTGAATCAGTGACTTTTGAAATTTTTTGGTGGAAAACAAAATTTACTAGAAATTTTTTAGTACAGTAGAACTTCGATTACTCGAAGTGCTCGGGAATTCGCTGGGGACTTCGAGTTATCGGGGTGTTCGAGTTATCGAAGTTGAAGGATGATGTCCAAGAATGGTGTCTCCTTAATATATGTTTTCCACTACAGAAATCTTGATGTTTTAACAGTTACCTGTGCTCGAATGTAAAAAAAGTAAAAGATACTTTTTAAAGAAAATATAATTAATAATTTATTGAAGAATTGACATTGACAATAAAAGCGTGCCAAACGTGTTCTTTTATTTTATAAAAACGATGTATACGAACAACGAAATAGGAAATCCGATATATGTATATGTTTATCAAAATGCTTATTTTTTAACTTCGTTAGAAAATACGAACAGAAAGTTCATGAAATTATAAAGCAGTGCAATAAGTCATTTATGATTTTAATGCAGTCGTGAGTACAACGAGGTTAGTCGTTTTGATTAAGCTTCGAGAACGTAAGTCTAAAGTAATAGACGGCGGCATATCATTCCGCTTCTTTTATTAGCGTACCTGTTAGGCTTAATTGTCCGTGACGGTACTGGATATTAATCCGTTAATTGATACTAATTGATACGGTAGATAACAAGATCTACTAGGTTCGTTTCTCTACTATAATGGTAGCCTAATTACGGATATGCGATTTCTCTGATCATTTTATTAATCAGGCCATTGATCAAATATTTTTAGAAAAAATTCAAGTTTTGAAGTTAATTTTAATAGATTTTTAAACTACAGACCAAATTTTTACTTCGAGTTATCGGGGGCATTTGAATTACAGAAGTTGAGTTATCGAAGTTTTCCTAATATAGTTTATATAGAAAACCGGTCGGGACAAAATAAAGACTTCGAGTTATCCGTGGTATTCGAGATATCGAAGTTTGAGTTATTGAAGTTCTACTGTATTTAACCCAAGCAAGGAAAGTAATATGGTTTAGATGTTTAAATATTAAAGGATAAATTTTAAATAGCTCTTTACCTTTATTAGGGTTGAATTTTTTTTAGTGGAACCCAAGCCTATAGGGTTTTTAAAATCATGTTTCAAAAGCCCACAGATATTTTTACCAAGACCATACATGAATCAGAAAAGATGCATGAAAAAAAAACATGGTATTTATCACAGTCAAACAGTATTTTCTTTATTGCAACCATGTCTTGATTGCCCAAGGTTTTGAAACTGCTAAAAAGTTATATTATAATGCTATTTAAATTCAGTCTGCAGAAAAAATTATGTTATTAAAAAAAGGACAATATTTAAGATCTTCTATTCGTACTTCTTCATTGATACATGTATATAAAAGAACTGATTGGTCAGAAATTGAAGGCATTATTTTGATGTTCATTTGCCCGTACCAGAAGCATTGTTTTTGTTGGCAATTTGTCAGTATTTTAGTTTGACCTTTTTTTAAGAAAAAAATTTATATTCTTGATAAAGAAAAGGAAAATATCCATTACCTTCTGTTATACATTGTTATTGATTTGTAAAGAAACTGATGGCTTGTTATTGATTTGTAAAGAAACTGATTGGCTGGAAATTAAAGGCATTAGTTTGATGTATATTAGCCTTTACCTGACTCAGTGTTGGTAGTTTAATGATGATTAACTGTTTTAAGGAGAAAATAACTCATTGTTAGTTACTCGGGTTAATTAATGCCTAGTGGTTGCTTTTTATAGATTTTTGATAAATTATCAGTGGCTATATTGCTTGTCAGTTAAAGTTAGCAAAACACAACTCTGGAATTTTTTAATTTTTTTTTTAATTTTTTTTTTTTTTACAGATAACATTTATTGTAAATAAATTGATTTGACCCTATGCTTGGTTTCTGAATTTTCATTTACTTACAATTTATATTTTTGGGGGAAGTGAAATTGTTCTGTGGGGAAGTAGATTTTCTGTTGTGACTTTCCCGTGGAAAGTTAATAATGTCAAGGAAAAATCCTAGAGCACTGCTGGACTAAAGTTACAAAGATCAAGTAATTTTAACAAAGTATAGCATGCTGAGAGTTTTGGTTAATGCAGAGATTTATCGGGAGTGTTTTTATGTGCTTTTTGTGGTTTTGAGATGATACATAAAAGACATCATATTGCATTCCCCGATCTAATTTGTTTACATGTACCAACTAATTAAGTTTTATGAAACTATGTGAAGGAGAAAAAGACAATATTTTGGAAAAGAATTTATTTTTTTTTTTTTAAAAAAATCCAAATAAATATCATGGAATCTTTAAAAGTAATTAAACAACAAACTTGTAAGAATTCATAAAACATTTCTGTCAAAACAAATGATAAACCATTTGTAATTGGTCGTACGGTCTGATGACATTTTGGAATTAATTTGGAAATCAATCTTTTTAATTAGGCTTTAGTATGTTGCTTTTAGCAGCTATGCTCACTTAGAAAGTATGGATGAAGGTATTGGTAAAGAACTAAAGATGTTAACCTGAAAATTGATAATTTTCACAAACTTTGTTAAAAATAAGTACATGAGCAGTCATTTAGAAAAAAAAAATCATTCTAGTTAACTCTAGTAAATTTAAACTAAAAATTTAGTAGAATTTTAAATATTTTTTTCACACCCTGTTATTCATAGTATGTTAGGGCTTTCAGACAAATATTAAGGTATTTTTATATTAAAAGAATTGTTTTTTTTTTTTTTTTATTTATTTATTTTTTTTTTTGGAAATATCAAATAGAAATTTGTATTCATACATGTTATGACAGAAATCACATCACATATAGAAAGTGGTTCCAAAATATGGGAGGAGGTATCAATGAAAAACAAGAAGTTAACCTGAAAATTGACAATTTTCACATATTAAGTACCTGGGCAGCCATTTCCAAAAATTTTATGAATTGATTTAAGACATTATTAAAAGCATTTATATTGCAAAGAAAATGGTGAGCATTAATGAATTCTCACAAGTTAGTTTTTATAATGTGTCCTAAATAAGAGCTTCATTCATGTTGTTTCAAAGTGATTTTTAGATATGTTTTAAAATCTTCATTTTTGTTTAAAAAAAAAAAAAAAAAAAGAATACCTTAGGACTAATTAAGAGTAATGAATAAAAACAAAAGATGTATCACTGGTATTTCTTTATTTTTGACAAAAGTTACGATGGAAAACAGATGCAGAACAAAATAAACACATTTATCCATCTTCCACTAAATCTTTATTTTTACAGAATGTAAGAATATAAAGTTGACTGATGGTACATTCATAATAAATAAAAATCCCAATCAGTATAAATTTATTGACACTGGTTTGTCTATGGAGGTGTATTGGGTTGTAGTAAAGAATGGATAAGAGTTCATAAAACAAAATCTGATCAATATTGATTTTGACATTAGTACATAAAACACAACAATAAACAATGATTAGTATTAACCTGATAAAACTCTAATGGCAACGGATCAGCTAAAAATCTAATTAATCAAGATTTATAATGTCCATATTGTACCTGACCACTGGTCAAGATCTTGTATCTGGACACAATATACTAGAGTTTAGATGATTAAGCTGCAGCAGTAAAGACAATACAAATAATGGCTGATTATTTTTCTTCATTTGATTCAGGTCTGATTTTGCTTATTATGTTGGAAATTAGATACTGAACCTTCCAGACTTCATAATTGAAATTATATAGTTATTCTTGCAGACTGTATAAATTGTATATTAGTTTCTTCATTAAGATGCTGACCTTTAGAATAAAAAAAATATTATGATAGGTATTTTTAGATGTCATCTATTGGTTCTGAATCATTTATTTGCCATGATTGTTTAAACTCTATCACATATTGCCTTTGTAACATAAATAATTCTCTACCTAGTTCTACCATCATTTCACACCAGAATTTTCCTAACATAAATCTGGCAAATTTGAATAATTTTGTAAGTTTTCATAATTTGTCATTTTGATGATTAAGCTTATGACATCTAGATTCTAGATTGTACTTAGTGGCTAAGTGGCCTTAAGCATGTTTACAGATCACAGTGCTTCTCACTGATAAGCTTGAATCTCACTCATGGCTGACTGCGAGAAATTTTGTCAGTTTGCATTATGATGAAAACTACTGATTTTCTTTGGCACTCCAGTTTCCCCCATCATCCCTGAATTGACTGCCTCCATATAAGTGTTATTGGAGAAAACTGGGAGATTATTGACCTAACATGATAAATATTGATGTAAACATAGTTATATGGGATAGCAAAACATTTTAATGATATTACAATCATTTTGATGAGATTGAATAGAAGTGTTTTGTATAAGAGAAATTTTAGTGTCAGAATTAATTTGAAAATCTTTATCCCATTAAAAATTTTAATAAATTGAGGTGTTGGCCACCCAAAGATGTCTTGGAAAGAGCTAACAGAGAGAGATTGTAGAGAGTGGAAGCTCTCAAATTCCAACCCCCATGATCATAAGAAATGGAGACATGGGTTGAAATCTGCCATGCATGCAAGTGAGCCAGTCATCTGGAAGGGAGCTGTCTAGTGTAGACAATGCTTCTGAACCTGCACATTAATCAAAAGAAACTGATGATGATGATAATGATAATGATGGTATTGATGATGGTATTGATGATGGTGATGATGATGATGATGATGATGGTAATGATAATGATATTGATGGTTATGATGATGATGGTCATGGTGGTGGTGGTGGTGAAATGATGATGATGATGATGATGATGGTAAGATTTTTTTTAACTTCAACATATTTAAGGTCAAATGAATAAATGAACCCAAAAAAAAAATTACTTTGAGAAACCTTGTCAGCAAAATTAAAAATTTGATCCACATATATAAGTCAAAACAAGATGTTGAACGTATTGATATTTCATTGTTTTAGGTTTGACTGTGGAACAGGTTCAGCTGTTATTAAGAGCCAGGAGCAGATGCATTTTGGCAGTTGGAACAGAGTTAGAGCAAAGAGAATCAATAATGAAGGACAGCTTTGGTTAAATAATGCAGGACCAGTTAGTGGTGTTTCTAAGGTAATATGACTAACTCTCTGTGCATTTCTGTATAAATTTTGTACAGAACTGATTTGGAGGCTGTCCCTTTGAAACAGGTGCTTTCAGTTTACAGGTTGATATAGACACAAGAACTGATATTATTCTTTATTTGATAGTTATTAAAAGATGAGCCAATCAGTTTTATGTTGACATTTTTTGGCTTCTTCCATAAAGTACAGACCAATAGAATCTATCACTACTAGTGGTGACATATAGGGAAATCTTAACCTGAATTTAAGTATATCAGATCAGGAAAAAGGCTTGTACTTCTATTTCTTGCACTGCAAATACATCTAGCAGTTCTCAACCTATCCATAACCTCTTATTTCATTAATAAATATTTTTGTCGGATGAGTGAGGGAGGGGAGGGTGGGTGTTGCAAGATAAAGGTATTTTTCATAGCTTTTTTATAGATTTCTTCTATCTTTGGTGCAAGAAAAGATTATCCAATGCTTTATAGCTTTTGTTATTATTTTAGCATGCAGTATTTAACCTGTCTATTGCATGTGTGTGTTGTTGTTGTTAGTATTGATAAATTTCTATTTTACAGGGTGCATATTCCAGGATTACCTTCCGTTTAAATCTGTTCCTTGGTGGATACACCAATATTACATCAATATCGCGACGTACAGGGACTGTCAAGCCATTTGTTGGCTGTGTTCAGGAACTCATCATTAATGAGCATAAATATGACATGAGAAATGTGCCATTTATTGGAGAGGCCATATCAGGTCTTAATGTTGGTAAGCATTGTTACTGTAATTTATTGTTGTGCCAATTAAATCCATTACTGACTGGCTGGTGATTTACAACATTGAACCACATGACTAGAGTGGGTACTTATCGTCAAAAACTATCAAAGCATGGAAAAATTCTGCAATTCCATAAGTTTTGCAGAGATTGGAGTTTGCTGTTGTACTGTGATACCTTTCAATTTTTAGAATATTTATTGTCATTGAATATGGAATTGCATATGTTGATGTTTTCTCATTAAAAAAGATGTCATTCAGCACAATCAGTAAGGGGAATTGAACATATGCTGGTTAATCCTTTTTTAACTATTGCTGAAACATTGTTTTAGTTTTACTTCAGCTTCAGTTTTAGTTATGCAAATTATTAACTAAGCAAGCACCAGTGTTAAGTTGAATAACTTAAGTACAAATATACATGTATATAGCAAAATAGTGGTAATGATATTTAACTTCTTTCCAATTAACCACATTTTCCAAATATTTAGGTAAAGTTCCAGTAATTAGTAATTATAGAAAAAAAAAAAGATCGATGCTTCATCTCTGAAACAGTGTTACAAAACTGTCAAATCTATTGTTAGAAGTTGTAGTTAAAATAAATTTGTGTCTTAACATGATGCAGTGTTCAATAATAAATAGTTTATATCCTAATGGTCAGTTCTGTCTTATTTACATTAAATCCAGTGGTCAGTGATAAATTGTTTATCTTTCTCTGGTCAGTATCTGTGTCCAGTTAATTGGCATGGAAGATGAAGTTATTTGTCTGCTAGAGTTCTCTCACACTTGACCAGTCTTATTTAATGAGATTGTGTCCAGTTGTCAATCATTGTTTGTGTTGTTGATGATTTCTTGTTGTTTAGGCTCTCAACTTGTTTTATTTTCTATTCCTATTTTATCAAGCTGGTCTTTGATAGGTAAAGAGGGCTGTATCCTTGTTAAGGCTCTCAACTTGTTTTATTTTCTATTCCTGTTCAATTAAGCTGGTCTTTGATAGGGTAAAAAGAGTTGTATCCTTAATGGTTATCTAATGACTTGTAGGCATTAACACAGTAAGAATTCTGGTTACTTATTATTGAGCAGTATCTCTCTATATAAAGATTTTCAGAGGGATGTTTTTATAAATCAACCTTATGTAGAGATTTAGTTTGCAGAATAATTATGTCTAATTTCATTGATTTAAATATGTTGGTGCATACATGTTATTGAATTTGAGGCAAGTTTATTTAGACAACATAATAACAATTATCATTTTAATAAAATCCCACATGAAAATGCTTTACGAGAGTAAAAATACAGTATGTCCATTCAGTGATCCGTGTGATCTGTATGTGTTTCTGTTGAACATGTTTTTGATATTATATGGGTTTGAGTGATAGTCAAGGGCACAGCATAGGGATATTACTCAAATCCATGTAATAGGTGATTTATTTCATGTCACATTTCTGAAAGCATTCTATGTTATATGAGTGAAACATTTGTCACCAAAATATGCAGAACATTGAAATACAATTTTTTTAACTTAATAGTCTAACATCCTTGCAGTAGGATGATTATAATTTTATATCAATGTTAATTATTTGATGGGGGAATATGAATATTACCATAGTAAGATTTATTTTTTCATGTGTTTGTGAATTTTAATTGGTTAAAGCCAACATTAAGCCCTACATTGATTTACAGGGTATGATACAAATTTATATCTAAGACCTGTATTTGTGTGTTTTTTTCTTGCAGGAGAATGCAGTGATGGTGTTTGTGATTCTGTGACATGTTATAATGGTGGTAGTTGTGTTGCTGTATCAGCAGACGATTCAGTTTGTTTATGTCCACTTGGAACAGGGGGAGATAACTGTCAGCAAAAAGGTAATACATGTATGAAGAAATATGTCATTTATTTCAGGATTAGAGTTTTCTGAAGTATTTATGTTACTCGGCATTGTTTGTAAATGAGGTTTATTTTGGCAGTGCTTGTAAATGACGTCTTTTTCTGCACTTTGTTAATGACGTCTTTTTCTGCACTGTTTGTAAATGACGTTTATTTTCACATTCTTTGTAAATGACGTTTATTTCCACATTGTTTGTAAATGACGTCTGTTTCCACATTGTTTGTAAATGACATCTATTTTACACATTATTTTTAATTGATGTCCATGTTGGCATTGTTTTAAGTTCTTGACTTGTACTTAAATCTTGATGTCAGTCAGAAAAATGGTGATGAAATTTTAGAAGTAATAGAGATTTTAGCTTTCTAATTTATATTCTATATGTGTTATATGTATTATGGATAAAGCATCAGTATGTCAGAATTTTGAATTCACTGATAAATAAAAATGAAACTAATAACCTTTAATGTCCTAGTACATGTAAAACTCAACTTTGTCTACAGCCAAAATGTATTGTAACATTTATACTGATATTTTACCATTTCTCTCAATCAACCCAAACTCTCATGTAGCTGTACTTCATTAAAACTACTTGATCTTTGTGACTTTAGTCTAGCATGACTTGCTTGAGAATTTATTTTTTCTTTCAAAATTGATAAATGAGATCACATAAATTAAGAAAAATTGTAAATTGGCTTAAGACAACTGTAATCATCATGTTTGAAGTATGTTAGATTTATGAAATGTTTTCCTTTCATATTTATTTATTTTTCAGATGTGTTTGTGCATATACCAAAGTTCAGTGGTCACTCTTATTTAAGATACCCTGGTCTACAAAGGACAACACTGTCCTTCACTGAGATAGAACTTGTTTTCAAACCCTCCAATGGAGATGGACTAATACTATACAATGGTTACACCAATGACAGAAAGGGAGATTTCATTTCACTAGCTATGAATGAAGGGCACCTGGAATTCAGATTTGATCTGGGAACTGGACATGGAGTTATCAGGTAAGTGTACTGGTACATCAGGGCACCTGGAATTCTGACTTGATTAGGGAACTGGACATGGAGTAATTAGGTAAGTGTACTTGTACATCAGGGCACCTGAAATTCTGTCTAGATCTGGGAACTGGACATGGAGTAACCAGGTAAGTGTACTTGTACATCAGGGCACCTGGAATTCTGACTTGAGTAAGGAACTGAACATGGAGTAATTAGGTCAGTGTACTTGTACATCAGGGCACCTGAAATTCTGTCTAGATCTGGGAACTGGACATGGAGTAACCAGGTAAGTGTACTTGTACATCAGGGCACCTGAAATTCTGGGTAGATCTGGGAACTGGACATGGAGTTACCAGGTAAGTGCTCTGGTACATCAGGGCACATAAAAAATTCTGACTTAATTAGGGAACCGGACATGGAGTAACCAGGTAAATTTTCTGGTACATCAGGGCACCTGGAATTTAGATTTAATCTGAGAACCTATCTGATTAATTAGTAAGAGTTATGGCACATCAAAAAACCTAGAAATCAGGTTAAATCTGGGAACTAGACAAAGAATACTCTGTTCTGTGTTTTGAAAATTTGGCATAAAGTAGTCAACATTATCAATTAAATCTACCAAGTGCAGTAAAATATTATACATGTATCATTCTTAACTTGAACATTACAATAAAGCTTTTTCTTTGACAACTCTGATTTTATAATACATTTATAACAGATATGAGTATTGTAATATTAGCAAAATGAACATCATTTTTACAGGCATAAAAACATGTAGTCTTAAGTGTAGTGTTGTGAGATATATACTTTTTGTTTCAAATTAATCATTTTATTTTTGTAGAAGTTTGTTACCTCTTGCATTAAACCAGTGGCATTGGGCTCGGGTTTCACGGACAGGATTACAAGGTGTGTTAGAGGTAGACGAACAACCCCGCATGGAAGGAATGGCACAGGGAGCATTCACACAACTTACTCTACTACAGGATTTATACCTTGGCGGTCATGAAAACTTTGATCAAACATCAAAAGAGGCTAATTTATCATACTCTTTTCAAGGTTGTATACAGAAGGTATGTTCTTGGATTCTAATTTTTTTTTTTTTTTTTTTTTTTTTTTTTTTTTTTCAGAGTTTTAACATAAGGAGTTTATTAACTTTTTGATTTTATTAGCTCAGCAGATAAAAGTCTGATCCAAACTCTAAGCCATTTAGTCTAAAGCATGAGCATATGAATTACAGACCCCGTCACTACTTAGGTTCTTATCTCACTTGGTCAGATCTAAGTTTGAGAAAAGGTTGTCAGTTATCTTATCAAATGTCAGTAGTTTTATCTTGGAACTCCAGTTTTCTCCACCATCCCTGAAGTGATTGCCTGGATTTAAGTGAAATGATTTTGACTGCAAAATAAAATTTTATTACTTCTCTTCACTCATCTTATATATGTACAATTTTAAATGTTTTGATGCACATTTAGAAATTTTTGTTATTGCTGTTCAATTTGTGATCTAGTGAGCTTTATTTTGTTATCATACAACACTTGTTTAAATAGTTTCTTGGCTTTGTGTGGTTGTAAAGTTGTTTGAAGTTAACAGTCTCTTTTTAAAGATTTAAAAGCATATTACAGTCTTCACAAACATGCCTCATTGTAAATAAATAAAATCAAATTGCTGTGTGTTTATAATGTTTATATTATGCCCCACCTTGTCAACAAAAGGGTTCTGTTAGGTTTTTGATGACAGGTGAAATATGCCATTTTTACAGTTGTTTATAACAAAAAATTTGATTTGGAGAGGGATATTGTTTATGGCCCATTTGTTTATGTTTAGCCTGTTTGTCTGCAACTTTAACCTTTAAATAATTTCCTAATGAAATTCTGTCTTGATGAAGTTGAAAGAATCTAGATGTTGGCATTAAAAACCATTACTCCATTCCACTCTCAATTAAGCCAGGGTTTCATATTAAACAAATGAATACCAATGTTTTTTTAACCTTATGACCTTAATTTTGACCTAATACATAAATAGTTCTTTTAATGATTTCTTTGCTTGTAGGTGGTTATCAACAACAAGCCAATCAAACTTATGTCAGAGGCTGTCGGTGGTGTTAACATTAAAGGCTGTGATCATCCATGTGTTGGAGCACCTTGTATGAATGGCGGAGAATGTGAACCAGATAAAGACATTTATACATGCTACTGTCCACTTGGATATGCCAATACCAACTGTGAAGACGGTAATTGATAATACTCTGAACACTGTATTAACATCCTTTCAGTGACTAGACACAGATCTCTTTTTCTTTTCACCATCACAGAACGGTAGCTAGAATTGAAATCAAACGAAAAAGACCATCATAGGGTCCTAAATTTGGGCTTCACTACATATAGTTTGGATGCAAATTAAAAGAAACAGACAATGTCATAGGGTCTAATAGTTTTGATATTACATGTATATCCAGTTATGGAAATGTTAGAAAAAAACATTGCTTTCAATATCAGTTGATTATCAGAGAGGTTATTTGATTGGCAGGGTTGCCACACCCAATTCTTTATATTTTTTTTGGGGGGGTCCTATAAATTTGGAGAAATTGGTATGCTGATTTGTGTCAAAAAAAAATATAATGGGTAAAATACAGTAATGACCCATAATAGAGATGTAAATGTTATAAATTTTGTTAATAATATGGAGAAATTCACCAATATATTAAGAAATAAATATTGGTTTTAAACTTTGGGAATGGATCACAGATGCACAGCCATGACAGGTAATCCTTAGGGCAACATTCTTTTATTGAATTGATCAGAGATTTCTACTTCACTGAAAAGAAATGAGTTATGGATCCCATCAGAGTCCAAGTCTCCCTCCGTTAGATCAGGTAACCTCCCAAGTTTCCTTCATAGCAACAAATACCATGACAGTGAACCCCTGGTGACTTCTCCATAGCATCAAATATCATGTGACAGTAAACCTCTAGTGTGTCCTCCATGGCATCAAATATCATGTGACAGTAAACCTCTAGTGTGTCCTCCATAGCATCAAATGTCATGTGACAGTAAACCTCTAGTGTGTCCTCCATGGCAGCAAATATCATGTGACAGTGAACCTCTAGTGACTCCTCTATGGCATCAAATGTCATGTAACAGTGAACCTCTAGTGTGTCCTCCATAGCATCAAATATCATGTAACAGTGAACCTCTAGTGACTCCTCTATGGCATCAAATGTCATGTAACAGTGAACCTCTAGTGTGTCCTCCATGGCATCAAATATCATGTAACAGTGAACCTCTAGTGACTCCTCTATGGCATCAAATCTCATGTGACAGTGAACCTCTAGTGACTCCTCTATGGCATCAAATGTCATGTAACAGTGAACCTCTAGTGTGTCCTCCATAGCATCAAATATCATGTAACAGTGAACCTCTAGTGTGTCCTCTATGGCATCAAATCTCATGTGACA
The DNA here is from genome assembly GCA_029721355.1 of Tegillarca granosa. Taxonomy (NCBI): domain Eukaryota; kingdom Metazoa; phylum Mollusca; class Bivalvia; order Arcoida; family Arcidae; genus Tegillarca; species Tegillarca granosa. The sequence continues at coordinate 26,459,804 of CM056598.1, read as the reverse complement.
GTGAACCTCTAGTGTGTCCTCCATAGCATCAAATATCATGTAACAGTGAACCTCTAGTGACTCCTCTATGGCATCAAATGTCATGTAACAGTGAACCTCTAGTGTGTCCTCCATGGCATCAAATATCATGTGACAGTAAACCTCTAGTGTGTCCTCCATGGCATCAAATATCATGTGACAGTAAACCTCTAGTGTGTCCTCCATGGCATCAAATATCATGTGACAGTAAACCTCTAGTGTGTCCTCCATAGCATCAAATATCATGTGACAGTAAACCTCCAGTGTGTCCTCCATAGCATCAAATGTCATGTAACAGTGAACCTCTAGTGTGTCCTCCATAGCATCAAATATCATGTGACAGTAAACCTCTAGTGTGTCCTCCATAGCATCAAATATCATGTAACAGTGAACCTCTAGTGACTCCTCTATGGCATCAAATGTCATGTAACAGTGAACCTCTAGTGTGTCCTCCATGGCATCAAATGTCATGTGACAGTAAACCTCTAGTGTGTCCTCCATAGCATCAAATATCATGTGACAGTGAACCTCTAGTGACTCCTCTATGGCATCAAATGTCATGTAACAGTGAACCTCTAGTGACTCCTCTATGGCATCAAATGTCATGTAAAAGTGAACCTCTAGTGACTCCTCAATGGCATCAAATGTCATGTAACAGTGAACCTCTAGTGTGTCCTCCATGGCATCAAATATCATGTAACAGTGAACCTCTAGTGTGTCCTCCATGGCAGCAAATATCATGTAACAGTGAACCTCTAGTGTGTCCTCCATAGCATCAAATATCATGTAACAGTGAACCTCTAGTGTGTCCTCCATAGCATCAAATATCATGTAACAGTGAACCTCTAGTGTGTCCTCCATGGCAGCAAATATCATGTAACAGTGAACCTCTAGTGTGTCCTCCATGGCATCAAATATCATGTGACAGTGAACCTCTAGTGTGTCCTCCATAGCATCAAATATCATGTAACAGTGAACCTCTAGTGACTCCTCTATGGCATCAAATGTCATGTAACAGTGAACCTCTAGTGTGTCCTCCATGGCATCAAATATCATGTGACAGTAAACCTCTAGTGTGTCCTCCATGGCATCAAATATCATGTGACAGTAAACCTCTAGTGTGTCCTCCATAGCATCAAATATCATGTGACAGTAAACCTCCAGTGGGTCCTCCATAGCAGCAAATATCATGTGACAGTGAACCTCTAGTGTGTCCTCCATAGCATCAAATATCATGTGACAGTAAACCTCTAGTGTGTCCTCCATAGCATCAAATATCATGTAACAGTGAACCTCTAGTGACTCCTCTATGGCATCAAATGTCATGTAACAGTGAACCTCTAGTGACTCCTCTATGGCATCAAATGTCATGTAACAGTGAACCTCTAGTGTGTCCTCCATGGCAGCAAATATCATGTAACAGTGAACCTCTAGTGTGTCCTCCATGGCATCAAATATCATGTAACAGTGAACCTCTAGTGTGTCCTCCATGGCAGCAAATATCATGTAACAGTGAACCTCTAGTGTGTCCTCCATAGCATCAAATATCATGTAACAGTGAACCTCTAGTGTGTCCTCCATAGCATCAAATATCATGTAACAGTGAACCTCTAGTGTGTCCTCCATGGCAGCAAATATCATGTAACAGTGAACCTCTAGTGTGTCCTCCATGGCATCAAATATCATGTAACAGTGAACCTCTAGTGTGTCCTCCATGGCAGCAAATATCATGTGACAGTGAACCTCTAGTGTGTCCTCCATAGCATCAAATATCATGTAACAGTGAACCTCTAGTGACTCCTCTATGACATCAAATGTCATGTTACAGTGAACCTCTAATGTGTCCTCCATAGCATCAAATATCATGTAACAGTGAACCTCTAGTGACTCCTCTATGGCATCAAATGTCATGTAACAGTGAACCTCTAGTGTGTCCTCCATAGCATCAAATATCATGTGACAGTAAACCTCTAGTGTGTCCTCCATAGCATCAAATATCATGTAACAGTGAACCTCTAGTGACTCCTCTATGGCATCAAATGTCATGTAACAGTGAACCTCTAGTGTGTCCTCCATGGCATCAAATGTCATGTGACAGTAAACCTCTAGTGTGTCCTCCATGGCAGCAAATATATGTAACAGTGAACCTCTAGTGTCTCCAATATGGCATCAAATCTCATGTAACAGTGAACCTCTAGTGACTCCTCTATGGCATCAAATATCATGTAACAGTGAACCTTTAGTGACTCCTCTATGACATCAAATATCATGTAACAGTGAACCTCTAGTGACTCCTCTATGGCATCAAATATCATGTAACAGTGAAACTCTAGTGACTCTTCCATGGCATCAAATATCATGTGACAGTGAACCTCTCGTGACTCCTCTATGGCATCAAATATCATGTAAAGTGAACCTCTCGTGACTCCTCTATGGCATCAAATATCATGTAACAGTGAACCTCTAGTGACTCCTCTATGGCATCAAACAACAGTTTTGGTACAGAGTTTCAAAATCAAATGATTAAATAAGATTTTATGTATTTATTTATAGAAATTCGGGAACCAGTATATACTCCAATGTTTAGTGGTAAAAGCTTTCTTATGTATACAGTAAAGAAAATATCTGAAAGGTAAGACTATAGATATGGGCTTGATTGAAAGATTTACATTGTTTGCTATGATATTTATGTCTTCTAAATGAAATGGAAGACATATTGGTTTTGCTACATTCCTTTTTCATTCACATAGACATTTCTCCAGAAAGTTTCATAAAAATGAATTATAAGATACTTCAGTGTAATGATTAATGATGTAGTTGTGCATGTTGCTATTGATTTTTGGACCGGGTCTTTTTGGTCTATATTTGGGCCAATTCGTTTTAGTTTGCAAGACATATGATAATTACATTCTAATATAATTAACACTTGTCTTATGGTGATTACAAAATATAGTAGAATTTATATTTTATTGCTATCAACATGGATGTTTAATTTTATATTATTCTGGATTCTTTTATATATTATTTTGTTAAGCATAAATGTGATGTCATTTGAAATCATTTGGTTAAAAATTATCTCCCTTTTATTGAATATGTCCTTGAAGGATCCTTGAATGGCTAACTTAAAGAAATGTTAATAATAATAATAATAATAATAATAATAATAATAGAATAATAATATATTTATTATGCCTGATGTTATATGGGTATTCTTTGTTATTAATTTTTCCAAAAAAAATTGTGGAATTAAATCATCTTGATTTTGTAAATAGAGTTAAAATTTTAATTACATTTTCAGAGTTTCTGGATCAAAAATTGACATACAAATGAGAATAAAGACAAAGAATCCAAATGGATTATTATTTTGGTCAGGACGTGAATTGCCATTAATGCCATCAAATGATTACCTTGCCCTTGGCTTTGTCAATGGTGCTTTACAGTTCAGATACAATCTCGGAAGTGGAGAGGCAGTAATTTCGTATAATGATACAAGGCTTTATGATGGAAAGTGGCACAGTATAAAAGCACAGAGGTATATCTTGTTTGAATAATCACGTAAACAAGTTATCATTGCTTAAAGAAAGAAAATATAAGATTTCCAAGTTTATCTTTAAAGTGCAGATTCAGTTCTGTCATCTGATTAGCTTGCCTGTGTTAAGAGCAAAAGAGCTAATTTTGTGTTGGCATTAGAATCTAATAAATTTATTTAATTTATGAGGCAACCCTTCTGAAATGTTTCATCTATAAAAGTAAGCTATCATGTAATATTTGCCTCTCACTGGTTTTGTGCCAACCTCAATGGCTCAGTAGTAGAGTGTCTTCCTCTAGAGAAGGAGGTAAGGGGTCCAAACCCTGGACAGATCATACATAAGACTTTTAAAATTGAGATACTGCTCCTTTGCCTGGCTCTCAGCTTTAGGAGGACTGTGTATCCAATGGTTCGCCTAGTGCAAAATAATGTAATTAAGAGATTGGTTTACTTGTCTGTTGCATACTGGCTTAGTGAGCTAGCACCTTAACAGAAAGCCACCCTGAGTGTGCTTTAGTTCAAGAAAGATCAAAATACACCCCCCCCACACACACACACATACACACATCTCACACATACACAAACTTGATGTTAAAATTAACTCCTGGATATTAATAACCATGTTCTTGTTGTGAAAAGCTTAAGAAAATGCTAATCCAAGGTTTATCAGTATTAACAACCGTCTTTATTTTGTAAGACATTTGCCATAAACAACAAGAAATAAGGTTACAAATAGGTTAAAAAAAAAAAAAAAAAAAAAAAAAATTAAACATTTAGGCTCTTTCTAACCTTAAGATTGTTGGTTTTCTCTAGGTACTTTGTTTCACTGTAATCTATATTGACTACCTGGATATGAAGAACTATTTTGCCTGGATCATAAATTACCATTACTATTCTACCCTTCCTTTTTCCATATGGATTTCATACAAGTGCCTATCTTTTTAGCCTAATTTTAGGTTTTTTGATGATAATAAAGCATTATTGTAAGCTTAATAATGACCAAGTATGAAACTTCAAATAACTTTGTTATTTTTTTGTTACAGAGATAAACAAGATGGATTTCTGGAAGTAGATAAAACGGAGATTGTGGAAGGCAGCTCACCAGGAAGTTATACTATCTTAAATACAAATAAAGTCTTATATATAGGTATATACAAATAAAGTGTTATATATAGGTATATATATTGTCAGACAATGTATGTCACTTTTAGGAAAATGCTATTTTTTTAGATAAATGTTAATTATTTTACTGTGTATACCTGTACTAAATACAATTTTGTGATTTAATTAGCAGTAAATGGGGACAAATGCTGATTTCATAATAAAACAAACAGTCAAGTATGTCATAATAACAAATTGTCTGTAATGTTCTCAGCTTGCTCAGTTTCGGTATGTAGAGGTGTATGTGAGTGGTATAAGAGATGTACATGTATATACTATTAATCGGGGAAATTTTTGTGATCTTTTTATTTTCCCTTTAATTCGTTAGTAAAGCTAGATGCAAAAAAACATAACTATGGCTAATATAAAAGTTAATGTTTTTTGTGCTGGTGGTCACCAGATTACGCAAAATTAAAGTACAAGAATAGATATCCATGTTGTCTTTAATGATTATTAACTGACATGAAAATTTCGTTATTTACAGTATGGAAGTTATTTCTCTAAAGTTATAATTCCTTAGCACACATCTAAGACATTTTAATATAGGTACCACCTATTTTTTGTACATTTAGTAAATTATTCTTAATTTAAAGCTTTGAAATCAATATTATTATTTTAATTTGATTTTTTATTTTAGGAGGGATGCCAGATGTATCTCAAATGACCATACAGAAATTCAAATCCGGTTTTGATGGTTGTATTAGTAGAATAATATTAGCAGAAGATTATGACATTGATTTCATTAACAGTGCACAGAGTGGACGAAATATACAACCGTGTTCAAATACAAGAGGATAACAACTTTGCAGAAGTGAATTTACAGATTATTCTACGAAATTTTAGCATCATTTTTTCATTCAATTACTAGAAAGAGATAACTTTCAAAGAGTTTATTTTTGAAATCAATGGCTAACATTGTCAATTACATTTTACAAAATATTCAAATATAAGACAACTACAACTGAATTCATTGATGAAACACAAAGTTGGATAAAATATTCAAAATTTAGATTGTTTCAGTGTAATCTGGTAAAATAGTGAAACAAATCTTCAGTATTTTTTAACAGAGAGATACTCAAGATATTTTGGTGAAATAAACCATATTATAAAAAGTGCAATTTGACATTTAATGATGCCAATATTACTGATGAAATAATACTAACATCACTGCTTTTTAACTATATAAATTTGTCATTTTAGATTTTTACATTACCTTAAAAAAAGATCTGAACCTATAAGAATTTCTGAATCAAGGTGTTTTTTTTTTCCGATGCAAGATTTAAATGTAAATGTCAGAATTTAAGGTGGAATGTCTCTTATTAAGCTTTCTTAAAGTGCTTGCTTGTGCGTGTTTGTTGTTTTTGCAATGACTGCTGAGTCATATGTCAACTTTACATCATTCAAATCTTGTCTTTGGCAAACTTAATTACAAATTCATGGATTACAAACTTAAATACAAAATCATGGATTAGTTCCACTTGATTTAAATACTGAATTTAGATATTCCCCCTCCAAAAATATTTAACAGTTTCCGCATTTATTCTGATATATCCCTTATTTAAACTCAAAATCTTGGGATCCCATTCTTATTCAACAAAACAGTTGACTTGGTTTTACTGTTATTTATTTATAATTCTTTTATCAGTATATAACCACTTTTTAACTATTGTTTGTTCGCAACGCATGAACACTGTATGCAACATTCAAAACTCACAAAGTTTGTTTTTCTACATATATGTTCCTGTATTTACCGTAATCAAACTTTGATATTTACCTATTGTCCAAGATAGGTTGCCCAAACTAATTCCCTTGTCACTTGTCATATTTCCCAAATTTCCTGAAAAGGTTGGTTTCCCCAAAAACTTAGACTAAACGATATTCTTTATTACTGAAACCCTGTTTTTTAAAATTGTAGCCACATTATATGTAATTTTACAATTTATTCTATTGACGCTGTATTAAGATTTTGAGGAGAGACTGGCATTGTACATTAGGTCACCTCCAAATAAAACATTGTCACTAGAAAAAATTGTAAAATTACGCACAATGTGGCTACAATCCTTGAAAAACGTTTTGCCCTTAAAAATAAAATACAATAACACATTTAGCGCTTGATTATAAGAAGCATCAATTTTTCCTGTTCTCAGATCTCTTTATAACTAAATGATTAATAGTTTATTTCTAGTTTGAAATTAATTTTTTTTATTTGTTAATACTATTACATGCAAAAACAATATTTAAATATTTATGAAAAAAGGATTAAAGTCTTTAAGAATGCATCTTAGTAGAATACTGCAGCTTACCGACAGTCACTGCATTTGTGACAGTGAATTATTCTAAATTTACGAAGAAAACCCATCAAACTGGAATAAAGATCATGTACTTGAGCCGTACTGTAATCTGTATTTCTGATTACTATTGTGTATCTCTGCACAGGGTAAACAGTTGCAATTAAGGAGATTTTACATTTTCTGTGGAATTTTTGTAAAATTTACTATCACAAAAAAGCAAATGTGACTGTTGTTGAAACCAGTTATTATTTTACCAGCATTTAAAATAGTATTTATTTTGATGCTTCGTTTGAATTTCTTTTACAAAATCTTGTATAGTTTTTCACTCAAGTAATTTTTCTGTTTCTGTTCTGTGAACTACAGGTAGTCTTTAGCACTTAAAATCAATGATGTAATGGATCATAGTATTGTTGACAAACAGTAACAATTGATACTTTTAGCATTCTAAAATCATTGAATATTGTAACTCTTTATACTATAAGCAGATAGAAATACACTATACTTTTTTGCATTCCAAAAAGTCTCCATAAGTCTTGTGCAAAATTCATGTGCTTTGTACTCAAATAAAAAAGTTACCCCCCTTACCTGATAAGCCGTCAGTTTCATAAAATTGGATTTGTACCCAGGTGTAAAACTTATTCCCACAATCATATTAGAAAGCTGACATTTCAATCAATTTTATAAAATTAGACTTTGTACCTGGATATAAAAATTATCCTTGTAACTCAACATTAGAAAACAGAGATTTTGTAAAATGATCCCTTTTTCTGTTACAGCATTTGGTAATAATTATTTCTAAAGTACCTGTTAATTTTGTACTGGGAAGATTGTATAATCAGGCTAGTCACATGACAAGACTATAATCAGGTTAGTCACATGACAAGACTAATGGACTACTTTATCATTCTATATATATATATATTGATGGTTGTGAAATGTTGATAGTGATGTTTTATATATTCAGAGATTTTTCTTTTCCTTTTTTTTTCTTAGGATTTTTTATATTTCTGTTATTTTTATTACTTTTAATTATAAAGAGATTTTATTTCTGTTAATTTATCTAGTTATTGGATATGTCATTGTGGTTATATATACATATGTTTGTAACATACCTTATACATCATAGATTGTGATAGCTCTGTATGATTGTTTCATATTTCTTTGTTGTTTGTGTATTTATGTTCTGCATTTGCATAACTTTTACTGGATATGTTGTTTGATGTGTGAACTGGCTTACAACGTGTGTGTGTGTGTGTGTGTGTGTGTGTGTGTGTGTGTGTGTGTGTGTGTGTGTGTGATTTAGGGGTAATGTATGCAAGATTAGCTTTCTTGTCTCAGCCTCTTTATCAGAAAAATTGTGTGTGCTTGTTAACAGAGAGAGAGAGAGAGAGAGACAGAGAGAAAGATGCTATTTTTATTACCTATGGTAATAATTTTTCTACTGTTTTGTCTCAGTTTTGATAAGAATTTTATGTCTTGTGCATTTTACTATTTTAATATGCACTTTTATTTATATATTATTATTGATTTTATGTGCAAATTTTTATTTAACAACATGACACCATGGACCAAAAAAAAATGAAGTAGGTGTGTATTTCATTTTAATTTTTTATGTTGCAAATAAATTTGTATAAATAAGATGTATGGGTGAATTTTGCATTGATTAACATTTTACTTACATTAAGAATGATTTTTTCATGATTCATTATTACTGTTGCCACACATTTGGAACTAGTCATTGGTCCTCAAAATGATAAAGTAAAAAAGTCACTGCACACTGGCCTATAGAAGCATAACATAACTTAGATTTCTATTTCTAAATCTTTATCTGTGACTTATAAAAAACATGATGGAAGTCCTCCGACACAAAACCCATCCATCAATCGGTAAATTATTTAGTCAAACCAAAAAAAATTATTTCCAAGAAATAAGACTCATACTGACAAGTCTTCTCATTTTACATAATACATAAATCTGAACTGCTTTCGTTTCATTGGTCTGTTTTTATCTCATTTGCATATAAATAACTTGTCAGTTATAGTAAAATAATGGTTATTGTCAGATTTCTAATTTGTTGCAAGATTTTTTTTTTTATTCCAAAGCAGTAAACAATTTTTGTTTCTATGTTAATAAATGTTTTGTAATAATATACATATATTATCGTCTTGTTATTATTTCAAACCTGCTTATATCCTTTTGGATTTAATACTTTTGATGGCATGCTCCTATTTACACCGCCATCACACACACACACACACACATACACTAAAATCCAGTGAAATCAGGACCTTTGATAAAATCCAGTAAAATCAGGACACTTTTAAAATAGACATTTTTAGACTGATTCGATGCTCTAGACATGGTACCCATCAAATTAAACCCGAAAAAAAGCTCTCCTGATTGATCTTATTTCCAGGAGGATATTTATATGTTTTTTTTCTGGTTTGATAACACACAGTAAAATCAGGACATGCCAGTAAAATCAGGACATTTTTACACACCCGTAAAATCAGGACGTATTGAAAACACACAGTAAAATCAGGACATCTATACACACGGTAAAATCAGGACATATTGAATAAACACAGTAAAATCAAGACATCTATACACACACACTGTAAAATCAGGGCGTAGTGAAAAAAAACATTGTGAAATTGGTACAAAGACGCAATATTTAAGAAAATGCCTTCCAACACTACTTATAAAATAGAACAATGCATTTGGCTGAATTTTAAATGACATTTGTCTATTTAATTAATCAATGTCATCCTTTTTTTCATTTATAGCATAAAGGAGACAAAAAGTTTTAATGGTTCTTAAACCACATACTATTTTATGCCCCAGTAAAAATTCCTTTACTTGTATCAAGGCAGTCAGTTTTAGGATTGTGGAGAAAATCAGAGTGCCTCGAGAAAACTGACAAATTTTTCACACTATGGACTGAAAAATTGCCCTTAAGTTGCATATCCATTTGAGAACCAAATAATAGCCTTTAGTCTATCCGTTGACTTAGTAAAGTGCTTACTCCAAAACTGGGAGATTCGATCCCCAGCCATATCTGGCCCAATACTTGAAAGTGGGTAGTGAATGTTCTTTCTTTAAGTACTTGGCTTTACGAAATGAAAGTCGCAGTTCTTTCAATAAACGAGGTCCCATGCTGTGGCAAGTGTGGCACGATAAACAACCCTGCTGTATAATGTCATTTGCACAGGCAAAATTTCTGCATCTTCACCTTGGCTGGCGACATCTGGATATAAGTGAAATGTTCTTGATAGGGATGTTACTTGAAGGTGTCCATCATCTCAAATTTTTCAGAAAACGAACAAGACTTGATTAACTCATTGTGGATAAAAGTAGTCATGTAATGATAAATTGACAGAATTCATTTTTGATCAAATTTACAACAGTTATGATTTTATCAAATTTAGGATGTGTGTTAAGCCTGAAATTGAAACTTACATGTACTTTTAGACTAGACTAAGCTACTTTTGACTATGGATATATAAATCTTAAAATTCCCTTCATAAAATGACTTGGTTTCTAAATTTTCCCTGATTTCCAAGTATCTTATTAGATATTACTAGATATTTAACTTGTTTCAACAAAATTTAAGCGAAATCAAAACTTGTTAATGAATCTTGGTATGGGCTAGATCTGTAAGAAAAATAGCTAAAAGTTATATAAAAAAAATAACAGTAATTGTTAAATTGGTCTCAGTTTATTTATTATTTTTTTTGTTTAAAATATACAAAGATATTTTTGTATCAATAACAAAGGTCATCCTCATTGCATCTACACAAATACTAACATGAAACCATGGTCATATAACAATCAAATGCAACCCCCATTCATATTTTCAAATGACACAAAAAACCCAGATGCATTCAGTTTCAAAAAAGTCAAATTTAACACAAAGCACAAAGGAGTAATTAAGATTCAAAAGTTCAGAAATATGGTATTAAAGAGCATAACCAAATGATATTCTATTATAGTCCATGTGCTCAAAAATGGCTAGCGTCACCTGCTCTGCATGTGGCGACCATCACCCATTTCAATCAAAGGTACGAATAATGTGAATTGCTACCGTCACAACTTTTCTTTCAGAAATGAGATAAAAATCTTTTAAATAGTAAAAAAACCCTACTAATACAGAAAAATCGCAATTGACAATATGCCAAAATTAGAATTTTGGAAATATTTATTTTGATATATTTCATTTACATTTGCCCTGGCCAGGCCATCAACTGACAATGCATAAATAAAAGTATATTTACCTGAAAACGTGAAATAACAGTTCTCACGAAAATTAACTTTGTTGCAGGGGTATAATGATGTTTATAATGCAGTATGTAGTCTTATTTGTTCCTTTTATTTAAATTTAAAAACTGTAAATGTATTTATTTTCGCATGTATTAATTTTCACAATATTATTAAATCAAACTTTTTCACCTAGTTTAATTTTAGCGTTTTTTTTAAACATACCATAACATATTATTTAAAATTAAATAATGTATGGCAGTAAAATTCAGTAAAACATATTCATTCTTCAGTCTTTATTATTATTGCTCAGTGTTTACTTTATCATTTGAAATGCAAGTATATTACTTCTAATTTTTCGTGCAAAACAGATGATCTCCAATTAAGTGAAAATTAATACATCACGATAATAAATATGTTTACAGTACTGCAGAGAATATTCCCTTAAGGTTGCGGCAGTTTCTTGCGCTTTGTTATCAAGTTTTTAATGTAATATTTAATTAATTTCCAAGGGATATTTTCCAAGCAGTTATTATCCTGTTTTGCATTCTCTATGGCAAGTTTTCCGGGTACTTTACTCGTTTGTATCCATTTTTTGAAAATGTTTGACATCACTGTATGTTGTTCTTCAGTATAACATCTTTTCTTTACTGGCTGTCTACTTTTCAATTTTGTCATAAATGTTTTTGTTGCTGATTGTTTTATAAACTGTCCAGATGTACCAGTACCTGAAAAATAAATAAAATATTAGCATTTTAAATAATGTCGAATAATGAAGCAATTTAAGCTGTAGCCAAAAATGTTTCAGATCTACATGTATCTGCCACATGGTTTTGTTTGATCTTTTATATTTGTTATGCATAGGTAATATCTTAACAACAGAGTAAATCAGTTGACAGAGTGTTCCCCTTGATTGGGAGGTCCTTGGTGTCATTCTAGTGATATAAAAAATCTCAAAATTTTATTTGTTGCTTTCTCACCTTTGCTTGTCATTAAGAGAAGAAAATGAACAAAGACATACATGTAACATATTTATGACACGAATCTTGGTGAGCTAGCAAGAATAAACCCAAGAAAAAAACACAAAGGAAATGTAATTTTGCTGAAACTTTAACAGCACAACATCTCAGAAATACCTTCATGTATGTGTACATGTATGTGCACATGAAAAAAAATTAATTAAGTTTTTTCTTATAGAGTATGATTTGGTTGGATTTGTATGGACTTAACACCCAAGTTGGTTATTTCACTTATATCAAGACATCACAAATCTAGATAATGGTACTGAAATCTATCCTTCTGCAATGTACTTTGGTATATGCAATGGGGATTTGTTATCAAGCTGTGCCTATCATTACGCATGATCTCAATTTATAGTTTCATCAAAAAGATTTCAGACTGATATGCCATAAGTTTGGCGAATGAACACTCATTACCTGTTTTAAAGTTTAATGACTTTACCTGGTCCAATAAGATAAAATGTTAGTATCTCCATGCCAGCATGAGCAAAATAACAATATTTTAACTTGTATGATTTGCAATGAACAAGGTTAGGAAAAAATGTTTGTGTCAGATAAAAGCAAAAAGTTTAAAAAGACCAATACATGATGGACAACCAAGTGGTGGTAATGATAATGGTTGAGTGTCTGCCAAATTTGAAATTACTACTACAATTGCATAGGTTTAAATATTCTAAAAAGATGAAACATGGAAAAAGTACAATAAAATTGCTGTAAAGATATTACTAAAGTCGTTAACTCTGCTATATTGATGCAGATTGATAACTAATGAAGATATGGACACAAACATTTAAGACTAGCTGTCTGCAAACAAAACAATCAGTACACAGGGGTCTGTGAATTTTGAATTTGTTACAATTTTTACATACTCTTATTTTCATTTTAAGCTTGGTTGCTTTTAGCCTCCTCATCCTCTATTTCATCTGTGTCATCTTCTTCAAATTCAACTTTTTCTACAATAATATATATTTACAAAATATTTAAACACAATGAGGACATGACATATAATACATGGAAAATAAAATCCTTATTCAAAGGCTATCAATTTTATTGTATAATGTACTATAAATATAATAATTAAACAAAAGTTGAGTCTATAATACTAGATGGATGCTCCCATTCAACCCTTTGTCCAAATAAATTTTGGAAACCATGACAAGTTTAAGGGTTTTATTTATGCCACATTTCAAAAGTATTTATACCATGTCAAAAAGTATTGGCACTAATGTATATTTATTTTTTTCGGTTTTATTACCGAAAATGCAATTTACGTGTACTTTACAGCCTATAGTACAATGTATTATCTGTTGGTTGGTTGTAATGTTGTTTAATGTCACATCAGCAATATTTTATCTATTCACAAGAGAATATTTATTAACCTCTAAGGTTTGTGAGATGTGATTATTTTTTATGGTCTGCCTTGTAATAGCATACATCCAGGGACTTTAAGGTGCTAGCTCACAGAGTCAATGTGCAACAGACAAACATTCCACTCCCAGTAACATTATACTGAAAGTAGGTGAACCAGTCAATACTCTGTTCTCTTACTATGAAGCATCAGGCGAGGATGTAGTATCTCAAATTTTAAAGTCTTATGTAAGACCTCATGATGAGGATGCTTTCCCACTGAGCTACAGAGGCAATCTAAACCCTGTTGGATTTTAAATAAGTAATGTTTAACATCTGACAAAATTAAGACTTCAAAATGTCAATGCACATATTCAAATTGAAAGTTTTTAAAAAATATGAGGAAAACTCCAACAGCAGTTGACTACCTTACAGTAATATTGTTTGCACCCAAGTCAATATTCTTTCACTTATATTGAGGCAGTCAGGTTGATTGAGAAAACCAGAGTGCAAGGAGAAAACCACCAAACTTTTGGCAAGTGAACTGACGAACTTTCACTGTTCAGAGTTGGAAAAGAACTAAGGCATTAAAAGGCACTGTGATCATACATGTAAGCTCTTATTTTAGAAGATACATGTATATCCCCTGTGGGGATTATAACAACTACATGTACATGTATATTGTATATAGACGTAATAATAACTACATGTACATGTATATTGTATATAGACGTAATAATAACTACATGTACATGTATATTGTATATAGATGTAATAATATCATTTTAAAACAAAAATGATTTTAAGACCAAGTATCTCGGTCTTATACATGTATATGTATACCACTTATATTAAATTTTTAACTTTTATGGTACAATGGCCAGTAATACATTTATTTGAATGATCCAGTGACTTACCATCATTGTTAATGATGATGCTATTATAATCTTTCCCTTTAAATTCTGAAATCCTCCCATCGTTGATAGCGTGAAGGATCTTTGTTACTTTAGCTACTTCAAAATAATTATCTGGGAGACGATAAAACTCTCTGTGAACTTGTAAATCGTGGCCCATAAAATTGGCTAATATATATTGCTGCTGTTCACTCAAAGACAAAACTTAACACATTGTTCCTTGCTGCTTTCGGAGTCCTGTTGATGTCATTAATTCTGGCTGTTTTGCTCCACAGAGCATTGTGTGTTTTCTTATTGCAACATTCTCATAAAAGGGAGTTTTTGCATCCAAAGGCCTTGCAAAAAAATAATCTCTTTTTGGCTGCACTGCTGGATTTTCTCTCAGCTTGATGAGCATTTGTACATCTTTTTGCATTCTTCTGTTAATAGAACTGGCACTTTTCTACCCCTTTTTCCCCTTATTTCTACTCTCAAGACACTGGTACACAAATTTTGTTAATTTGTTCAAGATTTCCTTATCTGGTGGTGTTAAAGACTTCTTAGCGGCATTTTTGAAGTGCTCCAATTTCATTCTCTGTGCCTCACCAGAACGTTTTCTATTGAAAAGAATAACCTGGGCTAAAACAGCTTCTGCTAAGTCTTGGTTCTGGACTTGCCATTATTTCAGCAACTTCTTTCTTTAAATGGTTGTGTAGTGCTCTTACATCTTCAGACAACGGCAGACATAAACTAAAAATATAAAATGTGAAAAATAAATGTGTAACATAGTACATAAAAAAGATGTAGATGTACTTTGAAACAGTCAATCTTAAAAACAAACCACAACATAAAAGAAAAATACTGAGAAAAACACACAAGGCATAATTAAAACAAAAAGTGACCACTAACTTTGAAACTCCTGACTCTGAATGGGCCCTAAGCATATGGTGTCCAATGGTGTGGCTTAAGTACTGGGGTCCAATGTCCAAAATTTAAAATAAGCCTTATTATAGTAAACAGTCAATCAACAGTAAAAAAGATAATTTTAGCCAGTTTTGAATTTCTTATTTATCATAAAAACAAGAATTCCACGGAATTAAATGCCTCGCCTGGTTAGTTTTTGACTTTAACACACAACTTTCAAATTTTGACACTCCAACAATGCCGCCGCTGCCGACACCAGAAGATAAATTTGTAATCAAAATGAAACATCTGTGAAAACTATGATGATACAATAAAACGACTGATTTTCAAAAATTCTCTTAGAACTAGAAAGCTGCTTTTGAGAACAAAAACGCATAATGAATAATTAGCCAATCAAAATAAATCTTTTTAAATTTTTTTTTTTTTTTAGCTCACCTGAGCCAAAGGCTCAAGTGAGCTTTTCTGATCAAAATTTGTCTGTCGTCGTCGTCGTCGTCGGCGGCGTTGTCGTCGTCGTCGTTGTCGTCGTCCGCGGCGTAAACTTTTACATTTTCAACTTCTTTTCTAAAACTATGAGGTAGATTTCAATGAAACTTGGTCAGATGCATATATGGGCCAGTGCAATTCAGATTTGTTCGTGACGTTGTCATGGCTCCCAAAACTAGGTCAAGGTGACCCATGGTTCCAAAAAACTTAAAAAATCTTCTTCTCTGAAAGCCATGATGGGAGAAAAAATCTGATGTGATATTTGGCTTCTCTAGGGTCTTAAGCTTATAAATTGTTCATTTTGTGAAATTTGGTAAAAAATTAGGTTACGCGTTGTTGCGTTTAATTTTGAAAATTTCGAAAAATGGCTTCAAATTATTACAACTTGACTATATGAATAGATATTGACATGGGGTTTTCAGTTTTGACTTTTTCTTGAAATAACCTTCAAAATGGGGTCAAGGTCAAAGTTCAAGGTCATGACCTAGTTTGTAATTTGTGCAGTTTTAGGCTTTTTTCTTCCAAATTATAAGAGATATATAATATTAAAACATTGTTAAAATGTTTAGCAGGACAAAATGTAAAAAGGTACAAAGTTTCGTAACTGTATGATAATGCATGTAGGAGTTGTTGCCCCTGAAATGTTATTTTTTTGCTAAAAAAGACTAAAATTGTGTGTTAGCTTGAAAACTATAAACTTTTTGTATAGGCATGTATTATAGAATATTGTAGGTATTGACATGACGAACATTTTGATATATGGCTCAAGGTCATACATTCAAAGGTCAAGGTCATAGGTGCATAAAAAGACTGAAATTGTTAATTATCTTGGAAACTATTAACTTTTTGTATTGGCATGTATATTAGATTATTGTAGGAATTGATATGGTGATCATTCTGATGTAAGATTCAAGGTTTTACATTTGAATGTCAAGGTCATAGATGCATAAAAAGACCCAAATTGTTAATTATCTTGAAAACTATTAACTTTTTGCAAAGGTATATATACTAGAATTTTGTAGGTATTGATATGACAATCATTTTGATATGTGGCTCAAGGTCATACATTCAAAGGTCAAGGTCATAGGTGCATAAAAAGACTGAAATTGTTTATTATCTTGGAAACTATTAACTTTTTGTATGGCATGTATATTAGAATATTTTAGGAATTGATATGGTGATTATTCTGATATAAGATTCAAGGTCTTACATTTAAAGGTCAAGGTCATAGATGCATAAAAAGACTCAAATTGTTAATTTTCTTGAAAACTATTAACTTTTTTGTAGGAATGTATATTAGAATATTTTATGTATTTTTGCAAATGATTTTGGATATATCCTCAGGTTGGCCATATCCTCAGGTGAGCGTTAAGGCCCATGGGCCTCTTGTTTGAAAAAGTATTAAGACAGATCAGAGTCATTGTTTGGAAAAGAGACCAAAAAAAACCAAATAAATTAAATTTGCTTTCTGTTCATATTTACAGAATATTCAGATAAGTCTGCAAAATAGAATATTTCAATAAGTATTTATATTTATTTATGTCATATTTTGATTACATACATTTAAATTTGTTTATTTTGTTTTTTAAATTGATTCATGATGTTATCAATCACTTACTTTTTCAGTTGTGTTGAAATTGTTAAGAACTTCCAATGAATTTGCCACTTCAATTTTAACAACATTTACCTAATTATTAAAAAGAATATATATATATATATATATATATATATATATATATATATATATATATATATATATTAGTAGCGAAAACTTTCTATTTCCAACAAGAAGAAACAATAAGAATATCGTCACTTTTTTTTTTAAATTTGGAAGTAAAATAATTCTTCGATAAACTTTCACACATCAACTTAAGTCATACTACTGTATAAATGTGTATATACATTGTACATATACTAGTGCATGTGTATATGATTAATACATGTCATGTGTTACATAGTTTATTATTCTCCTGAATGCATGTAACTAGAAAGATAAAATTCATTATTGCTTATAGTAATTATATAAAATTAAAATGGTTTAATATTAGGCCTTTTACTGAAAAAAAGCGAAGGTCTAAATAATAATGTAAGTATTCTGCAAAGAATTTGAAAGCATTCAGTCTTAATTATATGCTGTTCATACATGTAAATAATCAAACATTAAAAAAAGTCAAATCAGAGAATTATAATTTCAGTTGTAAGAACATTTATTAAATATAGTTATTTAAGTGCTTAGTGGGATGTAGACATGCTTAATAAAAATAATTTTTACATACTATACACAGACACAGAGCAATCTGTCTTCACCTGACCATGTGGATTTGTTGCCATGCACTTGTACACTGCTGCATCAGAAAGCTTAGTCTTATGGACCACCAATGTAGCCGTATTCTTTTCAGAAATGATTTCATATTTAGGGCCATTTCTGATTTCTTCAGAACCTTTATACCTACAAAACCAATCATAATAATTTTATTTTTTCCATGGAATTAAAAAAAAAAAAACCAATAGGCCCAATTTGGCCCTAATTTGCTCACTTGAGTTTAAATGTAACTTGTGTGTCTTGATAATACCTGGTATGTCATAACATGTTGCCTCAATAGAAGTGGTTTCAGAGAACATTATTTATATTGTTTTGGTTCTTAGCTACAACTTGTCAACAAAAGTAATGAGGAATCGGACGATGAAATAAAAGGAGCAGATTGAGACCATGGATTTTAACTGATTTATAAACAAAAGCCTAATTATTAGATCTGTATTATTTATTGAAAATGATCGACAGGTGATAGCAAAGAACACTCGAGTAAAATAATGACAGATAAACATATTTATTTACGTGTCCAATTAACTGAATTCAATTTTAAATTAAAAATGTCGGACAAGCTATATTTCACATCGGACAAAAATATTTTTTGTCTGACATGTCCGGCAAATATGACCGTTTCTAGATCCTATTTTTTTTTTTTTTTACACTGACATGCTCAAATTTTGTAGACTTTGACTCAAACCAAAAACATTGTTTCTATAATTAAAAACTTGCATTCCTATTTCATTTCCAAGTAAACAAACAGTGATAGAAAAAGGTTATGCAAAGAATTTAACAAAACATTAATGTACATGTACAATATGTAGCGTGTCATCTTGTTTGATTGGATGATTGGAGATGTTTATCTAAATAGTTGATATATAATGGCCAAAAGTCTTGAAATCATCAAAAGATGCAAAAATTGTGAAAAGATCTGTATCCCAAGGTTTATCCAAATTAAGATACTTTAAAGACTGTAATAAATGCATAATTTATTGCTATAGTCAATATATGCTGTGTAATAATTCACCTCTTGTCTCCAGGGCAGGGATAATCCTTCACCATAGCTGTAACGTAATTCTGCATGGAGTTCTAGATCCTTTGCTGAAAAAAAACAGATTTTGTTTTTATCAACAATCACCACTTTGGGAATGCAGTTATATTCTTTCCAACAGCATCATTTATCATGCATCCTTTGTGAATAGGTGGCATCAAAACTACAAGAGAAGGACAAAAATTTAAAATGATTTAAAATAAATAAAATTCAAGTACAAAAGTACAATCCCAAATGTTAGTGCAAATTGCAGACAGAACAAATGTAATGAATTAAACAATATGTGCCCTCCCCCATACTCAAATATACACATACACCAAAAAAAGCTGACTGACACAAGGTTTTATTATTCAGAATTAGAAGTATCTCCTGCCTCACAGTCTTGAATAGTAGGTGTATGCCTAAAAACTTTGAGATGCTAAGACATTGCCAGTTTGCATGTTAACTTAATTGAGAACATTTGAACTGAAAAATACACTTTACAGGGTCAACTGTTCTATAAACATACAGGAGTTAAAAGCATGTAGAGTACAGGTACATGCAGCCAATACAAATCATAGGTCAATAAACATTCACCCAAGAATGCCATCAACCAAATTTGAAAGTTGATAGTTACATGACAAAAACTAGATTGGAATGTTAGTTCATTCTATGAAATCAAGAATTGTGATCTAACAGTTGCTTCATATCAAACTTACCAGTATTTTTTTCCTCCACAGTCAAAAAAAAAATAAGAAGTATCCTACTGAGGGATCTGTCTTATATTTTTTCTCTGTTGCCAATCCTTCTTTGTAAGTTAACAAATTCCCTCCATATTCTAGCAAGAAGTCCCTATTCAAAAACTTCTTTTGTGTAAATACACCAATTCCTATAAACAGATTCTTAAATTATTTTTTACATAAAGCAGGGATGTCATTATAATAGGGCACATTGGAATATTGTCATGATGACATGTTTTAATTATGCAAAACAGAACATTTAGTAGTGTAAAGTGGTATTAAGCATGTAACGTCTATTTATGCTTTCCAGTTTTTGTTCTTAAAAACTTAACTCCATTACTGGAATCATACATGAAATGTGAGAAAAAAAAATGCATGACCATCTGAAGTTGAGAATGTGTCTTTAAACATGTTTAATTATAAAATGTAGATTAGAGCAAAAAATATTTTTAAAAATCAGTGTTTATTAATGAAAATGATCATGCACATATTTTATTTTTAAAACTGATGAATTTTACTCACCGATAAAATTGTTGATAAACTTTATGACAAACCCATCTTTATCCCTTTTTGCTCTGCACCAATACAATGCATCCTGTATTGGTGATATTCTTTTTCGTTTCATGGGTATCTATTAAAATTTAAGAAAAAAAGAATGTAAAGGCAATCTAAATCAAATTTCACTTGATTTTTATGAAGACATAAGTGGTTCTGTTTAGAAACTACTTCTTACCATTGGATGGTTAGAAAAGTCTGGGTGGTGGCAAATTTATAATATGATACCATAATTCTTATGACTTAATCATAACTGCACATCTGGTTGAAGATTTAAGTTGTGGGTATGGAAGATTATTATCTATGGATAGACAGAACAAACAATAAGTCCTGTAAGTCCTGTCAATTATACAGGTGGCACACTGATTTTTGTACACTTCATTAAGATCCCTTCTCTAATCCATTTTATGCTGCCAGTCATAAAGACACAACATGTTTTGTGAATAAGTGAAATGATCTTGAAGTAAACTTCAAAATTGAACCATCTTATGTGTAATTCATTTTATTTCAAATTATTGCCAATGATTTGTAAACAGAATGTTTATGGTCACCTGGAAATTGCCATGCAGTAGTTTTCACCACTGCAGTTTAAATGTTTGATAAACCCCAGTATTAAACACACTATAATTCTCAACTCTCGAAAAGTCAATATGTAGGCTAAATAATAAATGTGGCAATCCGAGCTGGATAGGTGCTTAAGTAGCTCAGTTGGTAGAGCATCTCACTAGTATTAGAAAGGCCCTGGGTTTGATTCAGGCTTGACAACTGCATTTTTTCTTCTCCTGTTACATTTGGGGGCTTGTCCTACCCCGGGAAGTAGTCGACCAACGGGTTGGTTCAAGGGTCGAACCTGGTGGTTTTCAATTCAAGGTAGTTGAATTGAAAAAAGGGAGGAGATGAGGCAAACCAGGCTACATAGGTGGCCAGGTAGGTCAGTCGGTAGAGCGTCCATCTAGTATTGGGAAGGTCCACTACATATTCTCCCTTTCCTGTTACAAATAAACTCCCCCCCCCCGCCCTCACCCCACATAATGCCTAAATTTACTGGCTAGGAGAGACCGACAATCCTCCACCCCATCGATCGACAGTATGCTGTATTCTGACCTAATGATTGCTGCATTGAGCTTTGATATGATATCAGGACCGGAGCCTATAGAAATTTCCAATTTTAGTCAGCTAGCGAGGAAAGAGGGGATGAGGGTTGAGGATAAGTCGTCTATCGATAGCAACTAAGTAATAGGTTTGGACCAACAACCTGTCAACAGACAGTGAAAAATAATGGTATAAAACATAGCCTTTCGAAGACTTTACCGTGTCCATCAGTCCATGAAGACAGTATCGTGGCCAGCTTCTTGTCAACACACCTAGTCCGAAAATCTGACGGTCTATCTCCAATCTCCAATTGTGCAAAAAAATTGAAAAGGATAAATCTAAAGACCGCAGAAATCTCGGTCTACAACACACCAAGCACGCCTATTATTGATACACTTGTAGTTTCCTTCATTACAACGGAACACCGCGTTTGGTTAAAATTTGTAGTGGCGAAAAGTGAAAAAGAGAATGACATGGTTATTTTATTCATTTAATAAATTGATGAGTGAGAGCATTATCATTTTACAAAAATGACATTATCTGATTTGCACATATCGAATTTATCGTAAATAGTTATATGCCTATTAGAATGAAGAAAAAATGTAGCTAGCTATCGTGGACCGATATCACCTAACAAACCACGGATTTTATCAAAACTAACGTGTCAAAAATTACCATTTAATCATTTCTAATGGACTGAGATCTTGTTAAACTTATATCATTCCGATAATTTAAGTAGAATGATAATTTTCGAACGAGATCTTGTTTTTTGAAACTGTCTTTCTTGGCGATTTCGGCTACACTTTTTTAACTATCGTAGCATAAATAAATAAGTAAATAAATAAATTATTCTTGTTAACAGATCAAATTTCACATTAAATAGGTTTTTCCTAAACTAGTTTATCCTGTATATCTAGCTTTTAATCACACATGCATATTTATCTTACTTGGTAGTCTTCACCATGATCACCGCTTCACTGCTTGCTACAACGAACTTAGTGTGTATCAAATCTAGAAATGTCCGATTTTACACACTTGTATCGTGTGTAAAAGTAAAATCAGGACGTTTTTAGAAACATCAGTAAAAAATCAACGGCAAACTTAAATAAAATAATTCTGTTCCTGAAAACTACCTTTGCCAAAATACAAATAAAATACATAACGATAACTTTTTCTGACAACATTAAGGTGGTTGAAATGGAAAATAAAACGATCGTAAAATCACGACACGACTTTTGTCGTGATTTCCGAAAATGTCGTGATTTTGTTGGTGTGTTATCAAGTCGGTGTCGTGATTTTACTGGATTAACACACACACACACACACACACACACACACACACACACACACACACAATGAAAAACTCGAGTCGGTAATAGAAATCACCATGCCTGCCTGTCTATCTATCTATGTCAATCAATATCTTGGTTATTATGTGAAAGAATAATTTATGTTATTGGTACATATTCAATTTGGTTATTAGTTGGCTTGGTGGCCAAGTGGTCTATGCGTTAGCCTCGAGGCATCTCACTATGGGTTTGAACCTGATCGAACGCAAGTAAGAAAGGTGTTTCTTGTCAAAGGCCTTAACTAGTATTCTTGACTGGGTGGTCTGCGGTATTTACCCTATGGCATTGCAGAAAGTGTGCTAGCATTCTTAAGGTTGTTTTGAGTGTCCACTAGTACAATGCAGATTAAAAACACTCGAAAATGTTTTAACACATGAACGTGTGTTAATATTTATCCTCATAATTTGTCTCCACACGAACAGCTAAAAGATTGTGATGTAAAACAACATTTAACCAACCAACTTTGTTTATTTAAGACCAGGGTAACACCAGCAGGGTAGATTAGAGTCAAAAGTAAGGCGGTCTTTAGTAACTTTTAGACCGTTCTAGTTGTACCGTTAATGCCAACTATGGGTTCATTGACTATGCGTTACTTTGAATTTACTAAAAAATATTCAGATAAGTTTGTTTAACTGCAGTTGTTTCAATGTTTGACAATCAGCATAGCTCTGAAATTGCTTTTAATTGAAATTTGCTCCTGAATAAAATGTACTTTTTCAAGGACACACCACAATAGAAGTGAAAAAAAGAGTGTTGACTGAGGCCGCTGTTTCTAAAACTTTTGTGAAGCATCTGTCAAATAAAACAAGATATTATGTAGTACATTTCAGAAATTGTATTTGTAAATGAAAAAAGTGTGATTGATTATGCACATTACATGAAGCAGTTTCTCATATCTGAGATTTCTATAATAGCTTTTTTTCGTGGAGTGCTTGCCGAGTAAGTTCGGGGTTCGAGCTAAAAAAGCAATCAACTTCTTACAACGGAACGCAAGCGGCAGAAAGCGGACCGAAAAAACAGGCACACGGCTTTTAGAAATGAAATTCGCGGGGCTTAAAACGGAAGGCGTCAAAGCTATTTTAAACAACCCTCTGCTAAATTACTTGGGCGCATTGCTGAAGTCAGATTTCTGTCACTACAGAAATCTATCAGAAGACTGATAGAAAATCTCATTCTATCCATCAACATATTTTTGTACCAATACAGTCTAGTTTCGTGATAAAAACCTTTTCTATCTGCTATATATTTTATTTATTTATTTTTTGTCCGCTTTCTGCCGTTCGCGTTCCGTTGTAATAATAAAATAAACACACCAGTCCTTGTCCAAATCACAATCCAAAAGAAAAAAAAAAGTGAAAACTTTGAAAGCTGGCAAAATTAGTTATACACGTGAACTTACATTAAAGAAGTGAGGCCGGGTGCTCCGGAAGGGTAAGCACCTCCTGTCTAGCTAGCTACACCCGTCACGTGCAAGTCAATTTTGAGAATGTAAGAACAAAGAACTATGGTAAGTCAAATATATCCAGTATAAGTTTGGATACAGTGCATACATACTTATCTACAATGTTGTGATGACGGCCATAAAACTTTTTAAGGGCCTTGATTAGCCTTAATAAGTTAATTGCTTTTTTGCCGTTACGCGTAAAGTTGTAATTTTTTTGTTCCCTTCCTGTGGTAACGCGTTCCCTTTTAGTTTATACAATATTTTATTATCTATTAAATTAACGTACAATTATTTAACATAACAATAATACGGGATTTAAAAACAAGAGTGTCCGCTTATGTAAATCAGTCTCCCTATCTATAATTACAATCATAAATGACCAATGATACAGTTAAGATTATGCGTAATTGTTTTAGAACATAATTATAATAACATATATAAAACCAAACCCCCCCCCCCAAAAAAAAAAAAAAAATAAATAAAAAAAGAGAGAGAGAGAAGACATAAATGAAGAAACCAATGATGAAATGATGGCATAGATATGACATAAACATTAAAACGTTTCTTTTCAAGAGATCGTTTCGGGATTGCGTTATCGCTTTTCTTCATTACGCGTCCTGTTGTTCGCTTTCATCTTTTACACGATCCTTTGCTTTAATTGCCTATCCTTTCTTTTGTAAAATGTTTCCTACCATTAGTGCGTTCCTTTGTAACAGGATAGCTTTGCTTGTAAAAATCATTTGAAATCATTTGAAATATCATGCAGAGGGACATTTGCAAATCAATTGAAGAATATTTCTGTGCAATTGGGAATGAAAATATTACGCCAATGCAAAGTTTCTCGAATGATTAAATTTTAACACGAAAATCAGAAACAGCGAAAACTACACATTGCCTATTTTTATTTTCTATAGCTCAATTTAATTGTTCGTTACTGATTGTGATTTTTTCACTATTATGACGTAATGAAGTAAAATTTATGTTTCCAAGAAGTGACGTCACAATTGCAATTGTATGTACAACAATCAAGATAAGGCGACATTGTTAAGCGGAATTTCTTACAATATTGATTTTACAAGAACATCATGAAGCATCGCCGGAAACGTAAAAAAGAGAGTTTTAACATGAGCAGAATGTTCAAGTTTAAAAGCAAGGCATGGAACAAAGTTAAAGGAATAGCCAGGAAGTGTTTTACTCTAGCGGCGGTAGTTAACGGATCTTGGTCTGTAGATCGAGCCCTGTGTTGTAAACTATTTCGATCTTTCTGTGTAAAGCTACGGCCACACCATTTCTGGATTGTGTTTGGAATTATATTTACTGTTTTAATGTTTATTAATCACGTGGTTTTTTCACGTTTCTTGGAAATAATTTATGGAGACGGTTCGAGTAAACATAAGAGGAGAATTGGAAAGAAAGAAACTGAAATTTTAATTCAGGAAATACCGAAAAAGGTGACAAGAAGTGGAGCAAAATATGGATGAACCTAGTTTGGTGGAGAATCCACTGGATTAGAACAGTGGGAAATAGAGGTTCTGGAAATTTAAGAAAGAAGAACAATTGTTTGTTGTAAAAAATTTTAACATATTACCGTTTCCAAATTTTTATTATTCCAACAAAATGAAATCAATATGAAGTTAGTGTGTCACAGACGGTACGGTAATCATAAATGTGTTTATGTTGGGAATTTTTATAATTATCCAAGTAAAATATTTTATTTTGATTGTTTTTTTTTATTATTGAATTAACAAGACACCTCATCTCTAATCCTATTTTAAATGGTTTTGCCTTAAAGGCTATTTCACTGAGCTTTGACTTTGTCCTACAAGGGATTCGAATTTCTTCATGACATTTTCAATTTTAGTGGCTATATTTTACACTTGTAGCGGACCGGACATAATAGGTAGCTCGGTCGGTTGAGCGCTCCGCTAGGTCCCGGGTACGGTTCGATTCCCGGCTTGGCTGTTGTATTTTTCCCTTTCCTGTTACATTTGGGAGCTCACCAGACCCTAGGGAGTGACCTTAACCGACATAACCTGGTAATTTATATTCAAAGAAGTTGAATCGAAAAAAGGAAGGAGTGAATATAGCGGACCGGGTTTAATAGATGGCCAAGAGACACAGTCGGTAGAGCGTCCCGCTAGTATTGGGAAGGTCCCGGGATCAAGTCCCGGTTTGGCTGCTGCATTTTTCTCTTTCCTGTTACATTATGGGGCTTGTCCGACCCTATGAAGTTGCCCATCTACCAACGGACAGAACCTAGTAGTTTCTATTCAAATAAGTTGAAACGAAAAAAGGAAGGAATGTAGCGGACTGGGCTTAATAGGTTTGCAAGAAACACAGTCGGTAGAGCGTCCCGTTAGTATTGGGAAGGTCCCGGATTCGAGTCCCGGTTTGGCTCTTGTATTTTTCCCTTTCCTGTTACATTATGGGGCTCGTCCGACCCAATGAAGTTGCCTAGCTACCAACGGACAGAACCTAGTAGTTTCTATTCAAATAAGTTGAATCGAAAAAAAAAAAGAAGGAAGGAATGTAGCGGAGTGGGCTTAATAAGTGGCCAAGTAGCTCAGGACGAGCGCTCCGCTAGTTTTGGGAAGGTCCTGGGTTTGAGTCTCGTTTTGGCTGCTGTCTTTTCTCACTTCCCTGTTACATACTTATGATATTATTTCACCAATAATACCGTCAGTTCTCATGATATTGTGTGGTATGAGATTTTCAGGAATGCCATTATAATTTTGCATCTGTTTTCGTTGCTATTCATGCTTTTTAATTAGCTTCGATCTCTGTTAGTGCCGTAAAGCATTTTTAAAACTTTTAATCGTTAAATACATTCAAAAATGACAATATGAAACCAGTATAATTCAAAGTTGCAACTATAGGGAAAGTAGGGAAAGATAATTTGATGTGCGCAGGCTCACTTTTTTATCAAAGCTATTTCTTTGTAATATATAATAACTTTATTGATCAAACCCTATAAATTGTGACTAAAACCACGCGCTTGGCAATTCCTATTGTTATTCAATTACTGTACAACGCACTGAAATATTCTTGACTGGGACGTTAAACACCATTTCTCAACTCCGATATTACCGTACACAATGACAAAGTGGTAAGCAATGGTGCATTTGTTGTAGTACTTCCGGAAGACTAAAAATAACTATGGATCGTACTGAAATAGAGGTTTGTTTTTGAAGATCTCTCTCAGCTCAATACAGCTATTTTCTTATTTTGTAAAATTTTTGTAATATGAAAAACGATTACTAAAAATTGCTAGATTTTAGTTAAGAAAAATTTTAGTTTAAAAATGATTGTAAAACTGGGCCAGGCAATTGTAAACTAAATTTTTCCAAAAAAGTAATATTTTTTAAATCAAATTTACTAACCTTAGTTGAAATAATGGTATAAAACTGTTTGCAGCTTTTCATAACATGGTTTATAGATCGAAGAGAATTGCTAAACCGTGAAAACAAGGTCTGTATAGCATAATGTAACGCATCTTAAGTTGTACCTTTAAAAAATTCAATAAAATTTGTTCACCCAGCTAAAGATGTAAAGTATGGCGTTATTGTTTGCTCTGCTACTTAAACCAATGAGATTTTACCTTCAAAAAGTAAGACTTTTTATAGAGAACAAGTATACCAAGTTTAATCACATTCCATCGAATGGTTTTTCATTTGTTATTCTGTTTACAAATTTGGGACCGAAAATGCGGAATAATAACACAAAGAATGAAGGGGAAATCAATAAATAAATTTTACTGGGGTTGGGTTTGGTCTTGAATGCACGAAAAAAATTTTAAAAAAAAGTCAAGTATTATATAAATGTATATTCAGTATTTATTGGTATCAACGACAGGATATTACATGCAAAATGTTTATATTTTCTCTTTATTTGTATTTTTAATTTGCAATTGGAAAGGATCAGTTCAATTAAACATGTTTAAGATATATTGACGCCAGCGTCAGCACCATTCCATCTATCATTCTGCTTTAAACCACTGTTAAGTTCCTACAAAATTAGAACTTTATGCAAAAGTAAAAAAGAAAAAAAAATGAAACAGAAAGTATAGCAATTCATTTAAAGCTGTTTACTTTGATACAGTTCAAATGCATGACCATTAAAACTACAAATAAAAGTCATCCCAAAAATCATTATCGAAGTCGAACATATCCTGCATCTTCTCGGGAAGCATAGCTTCATCGATCACGTGAACAACACCATTGGTAGCAGTGATATCACAGCTGATGATATCTTTTCCATTAATGACAGGGCTATCTCCTCGAACAGTCACTTTGCGTTTTTCACCAGACATGGTTCTAATAGAGCGACCAAAGTAATCATCTTTAGTAATTCCAGCACAACAGATGACATCTATAAATATTAAAGTATCAATATTGTATCATAATAACCAATGTTGCAATCATTTAAGAAATTGAAGAAAAAAAAAAAAAAAAAAAAAAAAAAAAAAAAAAAAAAAAAAAAAGAAAAAAAACAATATAAAAAACAATATTGCTTTAACACATATATCATATCTTTGAAATTAGAAAAAACTCAATCGCTGTTTATTTTCGAGTCTTGTTAGGGCAATATTGTCAATAATTATCAATAAATAGATCCCCAACCTTTCAATCATGGAGCTCTCTACCAGTTCCTTCAACCAATTTTGTAAGACCCACCTTCAACGTAGAAGTACCTATATACATGTACTATGTTTTTGAGTTAGTTTTCTACATGTGACTGGCCTTTTACAGCGATCTTCTAATGATTGAACTTACTTTAATTGAGTGAGTTCTCTATTAGTAAGCAACATCAAAGACAAAGGTAGCTTATAAAATTAAACTGAAACACACACACACACACACACACACACACACACACACACACACACAAACGTTTTAGCGATTGAAAATATCAAAAGCTTCAAGATCAATATTATACCTTTAATTACATGGCCTTTTAAAAATTCACCCAGTTCTTCCGAATCGTTCTCTAACTCATACAACATGTCAGAATCCAATTTTTCAAACGCCTAGAAAAAAAATCAAAATTATCTATATATCTATATACATGTGTAGTTAAAACTTTGCAATTTTTTCATGGATAATTTTTACCTCTGTCATGTGCTACTTTAAATTTTTTTTTCCTGAAATAATGGATTCAAAAGTAACGCATGACAATTAAGGTTAACAGAGAAACACAAGTTTTCATGTATTATGACAGTCGTTAGATGACATAATTTTCAATAGTGTGTCCGTTATACGTTGTTATTGACCCAACTTAAACCTGAATAAAGAAGGACAACTCTGAAAAACAGGAAAGAGCGCGCGCCAGATTGGCAAGGGCAATAGTTCGGAGGAATAATCAGTCGTTGTGAGCGATGATGTGTTTATAAATAAATGATTATTTAGATAATGAAATGGATATTTTTAAACACAAATATTGAATATATATTGCATACATTTATATGTAATAGGTTACTCAACAACGTATCTATAGGCGGAAAAATGTGGAAAATAGCAAATTATTTTCTCGCAAAAGTGTGGCGTTAACAAATAAGTATCGATAAGAAATCGGTTGTAAATGGACATCACGTTGTACACAAATGGTTCTTATTGATAATTTGACAATTGAAATTAAATATGTACAAAAGACAATTTCGTTTAAAACCAGGTTTTCGCATATGAGAAAAAGGGTATATGTGAGAAATAGGTCACCTACTTGCTTAAATCTATGATCAAAAAGTAGTTCAATTTTTGTTCTGTTTTTAATGAATGGTGCCAATACCGACACAATAAAGTTAATACAAACGACCAAAAAATTCCATTCAAGTTAAATGCAAAGTTAAGTGTTAAAGTTATCATTCGGAAACATCGCTGACGTCGCCGACCTGCTCCGGCGTCGACATTCGGTAATCTAAGAACAAAGTTACTATCAAAACCTAATTGAGAATGAAATCACTTTATCACTAGAAACAATGGGTTACATACCGCGTTTGTTGGAGCAAAAACCGTATAAAGTTGATCCCTCTGTAATATATCAGCTAGACCGGCCATCTTCATCAACTCAACTAACTTGGTAAATCTGTTGTCCAGTTCAAGTACGTCTATCACAGTTCCTTTTGGTGGTAAGAGAACCTTGAAGAGAAATTTAAATGGCTTTGTAAAATAAGAAAAACACTTTAAATACGCACAACTGCCGTTTTTTGAGTAATTGAAAACAAATAGGTACAAAAATACGTTTTTCACTGAAGTCTTGTTACACAGATACAATGAAATGGCGTGTACGCATAATGCGTGAGTAAAAATTAATTAAAAGACAAAATTCTTTTACACTTGGTTTCCTAAACTTCTTATTTCCGATTCTATTAATACAAAGCGTTTCAAAAAATAAATCAACAGAAAAAATGAATTAAATTTTTCATCATCTCTGTTTTAATTCGAGATGTTCACCTCGCAAGTCATTTTACTACAATATAGATGAATTTCAAAAGTTACAATATACCAATAAAACCATCAATACATTTGGAAAAAGGAAACTGTTACTTGTATACTGCACCTAAATATTTCTTGAAATATCAAGTTCTAAAAAATTTAATTCATAATTTTGAAATGAAGCGCCAATCATAGAAGAACATTTTTAAAAAGCAATTTTTATTTTGAATGCACACTTAATTTATCAATAACATGTACCACACAATGCACACTTACTTTATCAATTACATGTACCACACCGTTACAGGCCTTCAGACTGGCTTTGGTAATTGGTGCACACTGGACTGTTCTGGTCCATCCGCTACTGAATGGAAACTAGTAGGAATAATACAGGTTAAAAAAAATCTAAATTAATATTGTACACATTGCAGCATTGAAACAGTTAAAGGAACCAAAAACATTTTGCATACGCGTGTACATATATGCGTGTATGAGAGAGAGAGAGAGAGAGAGAGAGAGAGAGAGAGAGAGAGAGAGAGAGAGAGAGAGAGGGGGGGATGGGTGGTAAAAACTATGACAAAACATGAAATTTTTTATGAAGATGAATTTATATGATTTAAAAGTTTAAAAAAAAAAAAAAAAACTATATATATATATATATATATATATATATATATATATATAATATATATATATATATATATATATATATATATCCCGTTTTATTGAAGGTGTTCATTTTGCACAGTTCATTTGATATGTGACGAGTTGCTTTTAAAACTAATAAATCAAATGATTACCGGTATATTGTATTTCAGGTCCTTGTCAAGATATATTAAGATATGTAACGGGCGTTATGATGATAATCTCAATTGAATTTTGGTAAATTAGGCCAAACTTGAAATAAAAACCGTTTTTGATTATTAATCACATTATGCTTTCTATCTTTTATCTGTGTGCAGGGCGCTTACAGATCACAGGGTCGATCACTACCTAGGCTCGAATCCCATTTGTACTGATGCTAGTGTAAGAAAAATTGCCAGTTTGCATTTGAAGGTTGGTGACTTGCTCTAGGTATTCCGGAATTCCTCCATCATCCCTTAACTAACCGCTTCGATATAAGCAATAGTAGAACCCCATTTCTCAAATCTACTGAACTCATATGTAACTGTTATGACTACAAGACTTTGACTAATGTCGTTCTCTACTTTTGCATTGAAACGAATTAACATTGCATACCAACGAATTCACATTGCGTTGAAACGAATTACATTTGCGTGACAACGAATAACATCTGATTTACATTTGCGTGGAAATAAGTTACGTTTGTGATGGAACGACTTTGGTATTGTTAGGAACGAAATACTTTCGCATAAGAACTATAACATACTATAACACTATAGCATACGAACGCAAAACTATTGCGTGGGAATGCAAACATATATTTATGACATTGTCCCTTTGCGGGCTCCGTATTTCTGAGACAAAAGTAAAAGTTTTCTTACCGATGAGTATTCGTTGATCCTGAGCTTTTTATCACCGTTAAGTGTGTCAAGTTGATAATCATTGTAAAAGTCACTACATGTTTGTACAGATGGTGACACGTGGTACTTCAAGATTTCTTGTAAAGCTGTGGTGTCATTCTGTAATTCTGCCAAAACTGATGACTCTAGTTTCTGAAAGAAAGAGAACCATTTACTTTCATGACAATAGTTTATAATTACATTTATAGACACCATGTGTCATTATGCCAGTTTTCATACAGATTGCAAAAACCTATTCTTGTTGGCTCTGGCTAGTTTCATAGTCCGAAACGGAGTAACAAAAATCGGGTACTCGTACAAACCTTGCAAAAATGAAATTCAAAGAAAATTTTGTTCAATGCTCAACCTAATTAAATATTTGAGTACAGTAAATTTATTTTTCTACATGAAATTTGAATCCAGGAACTATGCATCTGATGTATTTAAGCTCGATTGATTTTCTAAATAATTAAATTTCTGTGAATTATCTTGAGAAGGTAAATGTACTTTCCTTATCATAAAAATGTTATATTTAACATTTTTGGGGTGAATTATTGTCAACAATCATTTATACTTGGTTGCTATATTAGACGGTGTTTAAAAATGTTTTGGTATCAAATAATTTCAAAAATGGTTCTGTATTTACTGAATAAGACAATACTTACGGAGAAAGCTTCATTTGTTGGAACAAAGAATGTTATATTTTCAGCTTCTTGTAAGGTCTTCTGTAACCCAGAAATCTGAATAAGTTCCAAAACTTTAGTGGCGTTTTCTTTTTCAGCTAGGTCAAGCACACCTAAAGCTGTTAAAAAAACGAATTGGAAGTTGGATAATGGTGTTTTACGTTCCAGTCAAGATTATTTCACTTATATCGAGGTGAAATTATTTATTACAGAATATATGTCAAGAAATCTCATTGATTTTTAAATTTATTTGGAGGGGATTTATGGATTTGTCCACTTACTACCAATGTAGTGGACAAATCCATAAATCCCCCCCCCCCAAAAAAAAATAAAAATAAAAATCAATGAGGCACCTCGTAATCTTGTAATTTTAATTACGACATGGCACTGGTATGATTTCAGATTGTCTCCGTGCTAGAAATGTGTTTTTTAAAATATATCAACAAAACCCTAGCACTTTACTAGATTAGGAACAAATCTAGAAAATGATAATAAAATGGAATCTTTCGGTATTAAATAATATTCACACATTCGGGTCTTGATGACAAGTGGTCTAATGTGTTACAGGTGCCACTAACGGACTAGATTTGATTTCTGTGGGGGGGGGGGGGGGGGGCAGATCTTTGTGTGAAAATGTTTGTCGGTTCGCTTGTTAAAGGTCGGTGGTTTTCTCGTGTTACTCCAATTTCCTCAAACGTCTCTAAACTGGTCGCCTCGACATACTTGAAATAATGTCATTTTACATAAAGTAAACGCCAGTAACTACAATGTCATCACCAAAAGTCTTTCACGTAAAATAATTTTCTAATTGTAGATCTAAGAATTTACTTAAAATTTTATGAAGTTTTAATTGTTAGAAGCAGAGTTTTTTCCTCTTATTTGTTCCTCAATATTTTGATATTTTTTTCCGTTCTATATTTTCAAAAAAAAAAAAAAAGAATTATTGCAAATCTGGCATTTTTTAATTTCTAAATTAATGGAAATAGTTTTGTGTTTCTGCTATTTGTGTGAGCCAGCAAGTAAATCCAGAATACAAGAACTTGTTCTTCAATTAATCCTTAGAGATTAATAAACCCTCTCGTTGAAAATAACTGAAAAATTGCTGATGCAACGTAAAACAAAATTACAACCAAGCAACTTGCCAACCAACCCAAGCCTGATGGTTATCTTTGAGAAGTCTCTTTGCGCGCAAGAAAACGTATTCCTAAAAAAAAATACGTAAAAACATACCATCGTCTGATAAAAGAACCTTATCAATCAGGTAGAGGACTCCGTTTGTTCCCATGACATCCACATCAACAATCTGTACTCCTTCAACAAAGAGTTTATCATTTTCGTCTCTTTCCAGTTTCAGATGTTTGTTCAGGAGATTTGTTGAGAATTTTTTTCCCTCAAAGACAGCTGAACAGATTACATTTGGTAGAACATGGTTTTTTAGCACTTCTGCAAAACAATAACAGTAAATGATCACCGTATCACATCTGAACAAATCATGTTTGGAAGAGCGTAAGTCGTTTAGCACTCTATAAAAAAAGAACCATAAAAAGACACTGGTTCTAGTAAAAACAGACGAATAATGATCGAACCATTTTAACGTAGTCAATACATAAAGTACTACTCTATCTGTGTTAGTAATAGAAACTGCAATTACTGAACATGCTGATGACTTAAAAACATCAACAAGATTTGAGGCCCTTTAAAATGCACGTACATTGTGGCTGTTTTTTTTTTAAAAAACTTATTTTTAAAATTTGCAATTGATAATAAAAATTACTGATTTTTGGCTAATATTATCAAAGACTCTGTTAATGACAAATTGACATACTTTCCAAACATCTTTCACTATTTAATAGTTTGTTCAATAAACGTTGGTCAATCTGCCTAAATGCGTTGTCCGTCGGAGCAAAAAGGGTAAACTGACCATCCTCTCTAAATATTTGACCAAGACCAGTTCTTCCCAGTGCTGTTAACAAAATAAAAAGATAATAAAAAATCTGAAGTTCCATAAAAATGTTTATGTACACAATCAAAACTGTTAGTTATTGCTTAGCTTATGAATGTTTGACATTAATAAAATTAAATTCATATTTTGAAAAATTACATGAAAATCAATACTTATATTGAACAATCACATGAAAATTCATATGTTGAATAATTACACGAAAATAAATTTAAATGTTGAACAATTACATGAAAGTAAATTAATGTGTTGCACAAATTTTACATGAAAATAAATTCAAATGTTGAACAATTACAAGTAACAATTACTTATTCAATGTTGAACGCCGCATCATTGAATAATTAACTTGCTTCAAATATGTATGAAGAACATATTGCATAATTAACTACTGCTTCAAATATGTATGAAGAACATATTGCATAATCAACTACTGCTTCAAATATGTATGAAGAGCATATTGCATAATTAACTACTGCCTCAAATATGTATTAAGAGCATATTGCATAATTAACTACTGCTTGAAATATGTATAAAAAGCATATTGCATAATTAACTACTGCTTCAAATATGTATGAGGAGCATATTGCATAATTAACTACTGCTTGAAATATGTATAAAGAGCAAATTGCATAATTAATTACTGCTTCAATATGTATGAAGAGCATATTGCATAAATAACTACTGCTTGAAATATGTATAAAGAGTATATTGCATAATTAACTACTGCTTCAAATATGTATGAGGAGCATATTGCATAATTAACTACTGCTTGAAATATGTATAAACAGTATATTGCATAACTAACTACTGCTTCAAATATGTATGAGGAGCATATTGCATAATTAACTACTGCTTGAAATATGTATAAACAGTATATTGCATAACTAACTACTGCTTCAAATATGTATGAGGAGCATATTGCATAATTAACTACTGCTTCAAATATGTATAAAGAGTATATTGCAAAACTAACTACTGCTTCAAATATGTATAAAGAGCATATTGCGTAATTAATTACTGCTTCAAAATGTATGAAGAACATATTGCATAATTAACTAATGCTTCAATATGTATGAAGAACATATTGCATAACTAACTTATGCTTCAAATATGTATGAAGAAAATATTGCAAATAACTAATGCTTCAAATATGTATGAAGAACATACTGCGTAATCAACTACCTAAAATATGAGTAAATAGCATATGTAACAGGCACTTTTAAACTTTAGCGTTTGTAAAGGAAATTTTTGTTTTAAATGCGTTTAATTATCCGTCACTGTTTTACATAATTTTTTATGATAACTGTTACTGGAAGGGTAAGCATAATGTGATTCTGATGAAAAACCAACTACATATCGGTATTTGATATCGATGAAAAAATACTCAGTTTCTAATTTCTAATCGGAAGAATATCAAGATAATAGCAGTAGTATGTAAGTTTATTTAAATGGTTCCTTTTTATTTTCAATGAAATATAATGACCATACCTGTTTTGAGGTAGCTAAGCTGTGGATTTTTGCTTACAATCTCGAGTAGAGATTCTGTAACTGGTTCTAAAAGTCCCTCCACTACATGTATTACTCCATTGGTTGCTATGTTATCACGTGATTTCACTTTCTTGCAATTGGCTGTCATAAGCTGTAAGACATTGAAGTAATTAAGACAGCCAAATGAATAGTTAAATCATTACTATAACAATCACGTTGTTTGCGTTTCAATGTGGTATTTGAGATCGATCTACTGATTAACTTAATGCAGTACAATATAAGGCACGTGAAGTGACGTCACCATTGAAAGTTGGAACAGTTTTTTTTAAAGAAGTAATAGAACTCGCCAGCGTACCCCGTGGTCAATACCTCTTAACATTTGTGCAGGATGAAATGGATAACGTTAACGTCAAATATTCCCGAAAACTTCGTTATTACGGGAAAACGTCACTTTATTCGATTCCGTTGCCAATAGAAATAATTGTCTATGTCTATACACTATGAGGTATTACGTGGAGCTCTGGGGAATTCCAATATAGTTGTTATTCTTTTATGAACGTGTTAAGTTATATTTTTCGGTCATTTAAAAAGGTAAAAAGGATTGTAAATATAAGGAATGACATTAAACTGTACTGCATGTAGTTATGCAGTAGAATGGACTCTCTCTCAAATTACATGAAAGTCGAAAGAGTTCTGTCAAAACGAACGTTATTCCTAAATAAAAACACGAACTTTAAATTTTACTAATGGTAATGCATGGTTACAAAAATATTAATGTTCAATAAAACTATTTCTAGGAAATGGCATCGTGTTTAATGAACGTGAACAATACTTAAAACCCGCATACCAGAACCCGATTGTTGTCTAGCAACGGCTATATTTTCACGTTACTTATTTTATTTCAATATTCACAAAATTTTTATAACCTGGATACAA
The DNA here is from genome assembly GCA_029721355.1 of Tegillarca granosa. Taxonomy (NCBI): domain Eukaryota; kingdom Metazoa; phylum Mollusca; class Bivalvia; order Arcoida; family Arcidae; genus Tegillarca; species Tegillarca granosa. Next base: position 26,422,343 of record CM056598.1, on the reverse strand, counting down.
ATGTTTTCTTCTGAGATTCAAAGATTTATTTTTTCTCGCGAATATGTTGTGAGTCTTGAGATTTTTACATTTGTCAGAATACGTATTGATTATTGAACCATATACTGCATTTCGTTTTTCGTTTGGAATTTCATACTATGCCAATTAGTACCGTGACTTTGACTTTCCATTTTACTAATTCATATTTAAAAATGTTTTGTAAAAGATTTGATATTTTTTAATCAATTCAATATTTTACCTTTTCTGAATTTCCATAAAAGTTGACACGAATTTTGGATTTAAATGGACTTCCGGTTTCTACCAGTTGTTCATCGTTTAGTTTACTTGTTGTCAAGGTATCGAATGACAGATGACCCAATAGGAGATTCTGTAGATCAGACACTAATAATGTTGTTAAAGGTTTGGATACTACAACCACTGAACCCATGTCCTGTAAAAAAAAAACAAAAGGCAAAATGTAAAAAAAAAAAAAACAACAACAACATACGTACATAAAAAAGGGGCCTTGTTGGTCGAGTGGTCTAAAGAGGACATACGGAACACAACATCTATTACCTGCTAGGTTTGACTCTTACTAGGAAGAGATCTTGGACAATTTGTCAAACGCTACTACGCACTCCGGTTTCTTCCGCATCTAAGAAATCTAAGTCTTAAAAAAGGGACCTTAAAAATTAATTAAAAATGTACTGCACTACATTCTATCTTCAGAAATTTTTGGTGTAAATCTTTTCACTTTTGTGGTTTATGTCATGTATACAGAGACGAATACTGTTTAAACTATGTTAAATAGTTTTGTTATCGGCCCTGCAACGACCATCGTAACCAGGAAAACGTAACGTTGAAAATAATCCCTACTACAACTCTATATTTGTCTCTGGATGGGGGAGTTAGTTGAGCAGATGTCAGATGACAGATGATAGATGCAATCTCTTACAATAAATAAAAAATATTTCATCCATAAGCGGTAACTGGACAAAATGATGTCCAGTGGTTTGGTTAAATCCTCACTGCCGAACACTAATTACGAACATATTCCCTACCTGGAGTTGTAAGTTGCTATCTGTCTGTATAATACCATCCAAGTCTTCAAATGCTGCGTCTACAGGTGCAAACACGGTAAAATTTTCCCTCTCTAGTTCTGACAAAAGGCCAACACTATCTGTAGCTCGAATAAATTCGTTTAACTCTAAATCCCTAGCAGTTTCAACAATATTTTCTAAATTCACTTCTGCATTTAAAAAAATTATTATTATTATTATACCATACATCAAACAAACAATCTTATGCATTACAAATATACCATATATCAAACAATATACATGTGTGTATTTCTAAGCACATATATAAATCGATTTGCAATGCCCTCTGATAACTTTTCCACCTTTTTTATTGCAACAAGATTTTCAAGTACCAAAGTCTATTTCTAAAATGGTTTATAGTTCTCAATTAATTGCCAAATACCTTAAATGATTAAATTCTGATTCAAAAAGACAAAAAAAAAACCTTATCCAACGCGAAAACCGGACTGAAAATGGTAGCAATTAATTGAGGTTTCATTTTTATGAGGTTCACTTTAAAATACAATTTGTCATAAGATTTTACTTGTGGTGGATGGTACTAGTATAGTTATTTAATAGAGGGTTTTGAATACATGAATATGTTTACCCACAATAAAGGGCGATAAAAAATGACATAAGATACTGATTAAATGCTCTATACAAAACATTATTAATATTAAAAACTGGTGTGAAGCTAGCCCGCAATTCTAGCCCGCAATTTATTTAAAAACCACCAGCCCGCATTTCTAACAAGAGCTCAGAAGGCAGATACCTCCTCCCGAAAAATGAAATCCATGTTTGAATTGTTTTTAGTTGCGTATAGTTTTATAGACTGAATATTGCTAATGCCACTTTAAAAACACTTTCAAATGTCTAATAAAAACATATATATAACACAAAGTCGGTTAGAAAAAAGATCAAGTAACGTGGAAGGCCTTACCAATAGGACAACCATAATCCCCAGATTTCCGTGTGTATCCAGCACAACATTCCCGGACCTCCGTGGTTGTTTTTTCTGTCATCATTTTGATAACGCTGAATAATAAAATAATTTTAAAATATGGTCTAAGATTTTCATATTTGTTTACGTTTGTTAATAATTTTAAATAAAAAAATGGCGGTTTGGTTAAGATTGTCCAATTGAACCAAACCTAATTTCAAACCCCCTTGCGATCATGTAAACAGCACATGTTCATCATTATTATTATTATTATCACCATCGTCATTATCATCATCATCATGATTATTATTATTATTATCACCATCATCATCATGAATATTATTATTATTATTATTATCATCATCTATAATAATATTATTATTATTATTATTATAGCTATAATTTATATAAACATTGATCCTTTTTATTAAAGTCATAGTTTAGCAGAAAACATTGGTGTAGTATGGAAACAGAAAAAGGTCGACATTAGGCTAGACTGTGTGGTTCTTGTTGGTCGAATGACAATGAAAACAACTTCTTCTTAGATTGTACTAGTACTATAAATAGCTTAATCAGACCTTCAGTGTTTAATGTTTGATAAAAAAATTACCCGACTTTTATTTTAAAAGTGATTAACAAAAACTTTATTTCTTACGTAATCCAAATAAAGAATATTTGTCCATTACTTGGAGCTTTATGGTTAAGAGATCGTTCGACTTTGACCAGAAGCTCATAAAAGCGCATTCTAGTTCCCCCCCTTTTTTTTTTTAATTTTTTTATTTTTTTTATTTTTTATTTATTTATTTTTTTTTTTTTGTCTTTTATATACATTAATGTATTATAACCCGTTTATCCTTTTGTAATTAATTATGTGACTCGGCCCTTTTTTGATACAAAAACCAATAAAGTTTAGTATTTATTAATAACATCAAGCTATGTTACAACGCATTTGGTAACAAAAACGCATTTGGTAACAAAAATTTTAAAAGTTTCCAGAAAAAGAATACAGTGAATAAAAATGTCAGTTGGAGTTGTTGATATCACAAATAGTTGATATCTGATGAGATATCATCAAAAACAAAGATATCCAACTTTTCCCGAAAACGCATTTGGTAACAAAAGTATGTCCGACATGAGACGCATTTGGTAACAAAAATTTTAAAAGTTTAAAGAAATAGAATACAGTGTATTAAAATGTCAGTTGGAGTTGTTGATATCACAAATAGTTGATATCTGATGAGATATCATCAAAAACAAAGAGATATCCAACTTTCCCCGAAAACGCATTTGGTAACAAAAGTATGTCCGACATGAAACGCATTTGGTAACAAAAATTTTAAAAGTTTCCAGAAAAAGAATACAGTGTATTAAAATGTCAGTTGGAGTTGTTGATATCACAAATAGTTGATATCTGATGAGATATCATCAAAAACAAAGATATCCAACTTTTCCCGAAAACGCATTTGGTAACAAAAGTATGTCCGACATGAAACGCATTTGGTAACAAAAATTTTAAAAGTTTAAAGAAATAGAATACAGTGTATTAAAATGTCAGTTGGAGTTGTTGATATCACAAATAATTGATATCTGATGAGATATCATCAAAAACAAAGAGATATCCAACTTTTCCCGAAAACGCATTTGGTAACAAAAGTATGTCCGACATGAAACGCATTTGGTAACAAAAATTTTAAAAGTTTCCAGAAAAAGAATACAGTGTATTAAAATGTCAGTTGGAGTTGTTGATATCACAAATAGTTGATATCTGATGAGATATCATCAAAAACAAAGAGATATCCAACTTTTCCCGAAAACGCATTTGGTAACAAAAGTATGTCCGACATGAGACGCATTTGGTAACAAAAATTTTAAAAGTTTAAAGAAATAGAATACAGTGTATTAAAATGTCAGTTGGAGTTGTTGATATCACAAATAGTTGATATCTGATGAGATATCATCAAAAACAAAGAGATATCCAACTTTTCCCGAAAACGCATTTGGTAACAAAAGTATGTCCGACATGAGACGCATTTGGTAACAAAAATTTTAAAAGTTTAAAGAAATAGAATACAGTGTATTAAAATGTCAGTTGGAGTTGTTGATATCACAAATAGTTGATATCTGATGAGATATCATCAAAAACAAAGAGATATCCAACTTTTCCCGAAAACGCATTTGGTAACAAAAGTATGTCCGACATGAGACGCATTTGGTAACAAAAATTTTAAAAGTTTAAAGAAATAGAATACAGTGTATTAAAATGTCAGTTGGAGTTGTTGATATCACAAATAGTTGATATCTGATGAGATATCATCAAAAACAAAGAGATATCCAACTTTCCCCGAAAACGCATTTGGTAACAAAAGTATGTCCGACATGAAACGCATTTGGTAACAAAAATTTTAAAAGTTTCCAGAAAAAGAATACAGTGTATTAAAATGTCAGTTGGAGTTGTTGATATCACAAATAGTTGATATCTGATGAGATATCATCAAAAACAAAGATATCCAACTTTTCCCGAAAACGCATTTGGTAACAAAAGTATGTCCGACATGAAACGCATTTGGTAACAAAAATTTTAAAAGTTTAAAGAAATAGAATACAGTGTATTAAAATGTCAGTTGGAGTTGTTGATATCACAAATAGTTGATATCTGATGAGATATCATCAAAAACAAAGAGATATCCAACTTTTCCCGAAAACGCATTTGGTAACAAAAGTATGTCCGACATGAAACGCATTTGGTAACAAAAATTTTAAAAGTTTCCAGAAAAAGAATACAGTGTATTAAAATGTCAGTTGGAGTTGTTGATATCACAAATAGTTGATATCTGATGAGATATCATCAAAAACAAAGAGATATCCAACTTTTCCCGAAAACGCATTTGGTAACAAAAGTATGTCCGACATGAGACGCATTTGGTAACAAAAATTTTAAAAGTTTAAAGAAATAGAATACAGTGTATTAAAATGTCAGTTGGAGTTGTTGATATCACAAATAGTTGATATCTGATGAGATATCATCAAAAACAAAGAGATATCCAACTTTTCCCGAAAACGCATTTGGTAACAAAAGTATGTCCGACATGAAACGCATTTGGTAACAAAAATTTTAAAAGTTTAAAGAAATAGAATACAGTGTATTAAAATGTCAGTTGGAGTTGTTGATATCACAAATAGTTGATATCTGATGAGATATCATCAAAAACAAAGAGATATCCAACTTTTCCAAATAACGAGGTTCACACAAAGACATGTTTCCGATTTTTCGACCGTATATTTCGAAAGGGTAAAAACTTCAGAGGTTAATGCAACATCATATTTCCCATTATCGGTTACGGAGAGAAAATGCATTTGCTGCTTAGATCGCCTTGTCCTAGTTATGGTATCTGTGGCAACATCACGAATAAATCGGAACTACACCAACCTATATATACTTAAGAACAAATATCATTGATATCTGTTCAGTTGTTTCAAAAGAGAAGTCAAAATAGGGTGTCAAAGATGTTATTCCGAATAAATGATTAACGAAAACTTATTGAAGTCATTTTAACATTTTATTTGTATTTTGCACAAAATGCGCTTTTTCTGTATTTCCCTGTTGTACTGCCAAAACATTCCCTGAATCGAAAGTTTAAGAAAAAGAGATTTCAATTTTGTTTAAGTACGGTCCTGGTTAATGGGTTATTGACATCACAGTCATTCTTTAAGCTTTTAAAATGTATTTAGATTAAGCTTAATGAAATGTTTAATCATTAATGGGGTCCGTTAAAACATTTTTTCAGTCATAACCGATGCAGACTGAAATTAAACAATTTAACCAGTTTTCTGTTAGTGCGAAGCCCGCCAACCACGTCAAGGTCGAAAACCGTCTGGCAGGTTTTTTTTTTTTTTTTTTTTTTAATTTTTTTTTTTTATTTATTTTTTATATATTTTTTTTATTTTTTAGTTACATATATGCAAAATATACACGATACACTCGCCTACCAGGTGAGCAGAACAATTCTAGTGTCAAAATCACATTTGTTTGGAAGTTATATAAATTTTCTAAATTTATCTATAGACATAACACTGATGCACATTACCGATATCAAATAACTAAGTACAGGCTGTAATTTTGAACAAATCGAGTGGTATGGATACATTGGAATGACTGTAACTTGTATATCACAGTATTAATTGTATGAACTTTTCCTTTATACGTAATTACCCCGAAAAGAGTAAAATTGTGAACAAATTAATGCTTAAATACTTTCGACAGCTGAAAAGAGTAAATCTAAAAACAAACTTATATTCTCTTAGTATTGCTGATTTTTTAAATAAAGTCTGAAGGTAACATTAGTTAGTATAACTGATATAGAGAATATATAATTACTATATGTAACTATGATAACGGTTTCATTTCATTGCAGTACAAGAAAATATCGCCTACTTTCTATTTCTATGTTTTTACACAAGCAAGAACTAAAATTTTCAGTAAGCAGTGAGTGGGGGTTTATTGCACAATTAGATGCACCAGACACTAACTGTAGCTCGTACTGCAGAAACAGCATAAAGAGTTCAAAGAATCATTAAGCAGTTTGGAGGTTTATTTGACTCTTTAAACAATGTGCTTAACGGGCTATTTCTGGATATTGTGGCAAACCACTTTGGGATTGATAATAAAAATGAGAGAGAAACATCTCCGCAATCAATACACGAATTCGCGTGACAAACTTTCTTAACATTGCAAATGAAATTTATAACATGGTGTGGGTTTGATTAAGATGTAATATTATTATTATTATGATTCCCCACCCAAAGGTGGGGAATCATATTGTTTTCGTTCTGTTTCTTCTTCTTCTTCTTCTTATTATTATTATTATTTTTATAATTTTTTTTCTTCCTTAAAATTGTCCGGTGCAGAACTCGGAAACGGTATGATGGGGTTCGATGAAATTTGGTACCAACAATCTGCTATCTTGGTAGATATGGTTAAATGATCAAATTTTTTTCTATCTCGACGGCTCAGCGGTCGGTGCGTGTAAATTGTGTAATTTAATTCCAAACATCTTTCTGTCCAATACGTACAAAGAGAGATAACTCTTATAGAATCTTCTTCTTTCTTATTCAGTTTCTCAGATATATGAGCGCCCAAAAAAATGGGTAATCTGAATTAATGTATACAGTTAAGTACTAAACAAAAATGATTGAATGTTAATGTTAATTAAGTGACTAACCTCTTTCTCACATACATAATTTGTTCTTAATAAATTCTCAGTTACTATGTATTAAATTGTTAAAAATATATCAAATTTTTATCAGCACTGCCAAACAAGTTAAACGCATCATTCATTCTCGTTCAAAATTTTAGGAAAGGTTCCTGCACCATTAAAGTTTTACATCCATGGGTATTTATTGGGTGAGGGACAGGAAGATGGGGTCTTAAAAACAAAAATCACCAATTTTTCCTTAAACACTTTGCGGTGTGCTATAAAACCATATATAGGGCTTTGTCATAACTCATAAACTAATGAGATCCCCATCCCTAAAGTATATATTTTCTGGTTCCTAATGATAAAATAAAAAGAATGACACTAATCAAAGACACCTAAGGTCCTTTCCCACTGAAGGGTAGAGCTGGGTGGTGCTAAGTTAATTTTAAACTATTGAAATCCCCACACCTAATTTATGTATTTTCTGGTTCCTTATGAAAAGTTAAATAGAGTGATACTAATAAAGGGCACCTAAGGTCATTTCCCACTGTGGGTGGTGCTATGTACATGTATAGCTTTTAAATAGTTAAAATCCTTTCCACTCATCTGTATATTTTCTTGTTCATTATGGACTTTTGAAAAGAGTGATAAAAACCTCCAGGAAATCATTTTCAAGAGAGGGTAGGGGTGGGAAGCCAGAATTCTTAACACCCACCCTCAGTCAAGAAACACTATCTTATGGCATACTTGATTTCATTTCTTAAGGCAAGTTTACAGGATTAAATTCCTATTCAAAGAACTGTAAACAAATTCAATAGCATTATTACATGTTTTGATATGGATAATTGCTTTAATCTCTTTGTCAATTATCCATTAATATGTAGGTTATGGCTACTTCACAGTCATGACACATGTCAATCAAATTTGTTGGTTAAACACCTCACAGTTCGTGAAATAGATTTGCTATCAATCAAAGTTGAATACCTGTCCAATCAAAATACACCAGCTAATAGAATCGCCAATTTAATGGATAGGACCTATGTCAGAAGACAGAACGCATGATTCTGATCTATTAAACTTGTATAATTTACATACATTTCGAATTATAAATTTATACATGCAGATTCGGACTCCCGTGATCAATTGGTTTCTTTTCACAAAAAACATTGTTGCAACAATGGGGTATGAGGGAATGAAAATATATATTAAAATGAATACTACTCGAATTATAATTGTACAATTCGATGTTAACTTTAAATTTACTTGTCTTCCGCCCTTTCTCTTAGTCAGCTTTCGATTACTAGTAATGGATACTATCAATCCATCTCGAGATCAGTCCATCAGCAGGTGTATATTTTAGACAATATATAGATTATGGATGGTGGGGAATCATATGTAACTGGTATCCCAGTTACAATCTCTAGTTATTATTATTATTATTAAATTTATTAAAATTGTGATGAGAAAAAATGTGTAAGCCCTAACTAGTTCAAGATATTATATACACGTTATGATTATGTTATCTAACAGGTTATAACATAAATGATCTTATAAAATTATAATTTGTACTAAATTGCATTAAGTACACGATGTATAATTTTAATCTTGAAAGAATGTAAACACACACACACACACACACACACACACACACACACACCCCGCACAACTTTATTATTATTCATTTTCAAATGTTAAATGTCAGTTCTTATTTATATATCAATTTATAACGTTACTTATTTTTTTTATTATTTATGTACAGACATATATGTCAAAATTAGTTTGCCGTAAATCAAAATAGTATCACATGCACCTTCCTATATTATCTACAAACTAAAATCAAACCCTAAAAATACTGGACAATTATAATTTTTATAGCAAATGACACCAAATCGCTTAAATTATACATGGAACATTAAAAAAAAAAAACTCGAAAAGATGGCACGAATAATCGTCAAATGAGAAAAACACTAAAAAGCAACAAAACCGAGTGGAATTTACGAACTTGTAATGTACACTTATACTAAAAACAAGGTTTGAAAAAAAAAAAAATTCATGATAACATGTTATCGGCGCCAACCAATATTTCGGATTTCGAACCAGTTATTTGCCGTTTCACGTAATCGCAACCATGCGAAATCCCATCGCCGTTCTGACCCTGACAAAACTTGTTTCACTTCGATCAATACTCCACTATGTGACCCAAACGTCCTACGCAAGCGACGTACACTTACAACCCAAGGGACAATGGGCATGATATTTGGGCTTAAATGAATGATTGGAAACCCAATTGAGAGAACGTTCTCTCGAAAACGTCGACAAACGTACTGCAGTCGATACCGCGTGAGAGGGAACATTTCAATGCTAACACGAACAATATTCTCCAAAATCATATCGGGCAGATACGGCAGAGAAACAGCATTTGAACCAAGATGCGACACTACGGCATCGTGCACAAGCGTATCAGTAATATTTGCAACATCAGATGGAAGTGCATCAGCCGCATTGTCGTCATTACCATGTAATAACTCATCAGTCGCATTGTCGTTATTACCATGTAATAACTCATCAGCCGCACTGTCGTCATTACCATGTAATAACTCATCAGTCGCATTGTCGCCATTACCATGTAATAACTCATCAGTCGCATTGTCGTCATTACCATGTAATAACTCATCAGTCGCATTGTCGTCATTACCATGTAATAACTCATCAGTCGCATTGTCGCCATTACCATGTAATAACTCATCAGTCGCATTGTCGTCATTACCATGTAATAACTCATCAGTCGCATTGTCGTCATTACCATGTAATAACTCATCAGTCGCATTGACATCATCCTGTGGTAGCGCATCATTTGCATTAGTGTTAGTAACATCCGGTTGAAGAATATTATTTATACTAGTCACTCCAGTTGCAAATGCACCAGACATATTATCAGCATTAACTGGAGGTGTATCAGTTACATCAATTGGATGTATATCAGTGGTACTGACAACATCTAGTTGGGTTGCACTACCCACATTTGGTTGGATGCAACTTTCCATGGTTACGATCTGGGCAATTATACTCTGAAGATATGTTGTTTCCACTTCCACAGAAACATAATGATCTCCCCTGTCCTCTGGATAGTAACCAAGTGTTAGAAGTGGCAATGAGCTGTTAAAAGTACTCATATTTGAGACAATTCGGTGATATGTGCCACCAAGGGAGTTAAAAACTAAAAATTGACAATTAAACTCCCTTGCCAGAGCCTGAAGAGTCAAATTGTCTCCATATGCATACGGTCTACGCATTTCTTCAACATAGGACTCAAAATTCCTGTCATCACACAAAAAGTTTCTGTAGTGGTCGCTGTTTGATTCAAGGTGTTGGACAGCGATAGTTCGCAAGTGTTCAGGTGTTTCATGTATGCCAAGTTTTCGAATTTGTGGAACAATTGCTCCAAATTGGCAGCTACCGTCTCCTATCGGATCATCACTAATAATCACTTTATTATTGCCACAAAAGTACCTCGTCCTGTTGTTTTGTTCATTTTGTTCACCTATGTCGACCTCAGACTCATTGCAATGGTCTTCAGAATCTATTTCCATTTGTTTACGCGTGTCTTTGCAAATGTTTTCCTCAGAAGATTCTAGAGGTATATAATATTTGCATCTATGAATCCTCTTTTGCTCAAGTATTTCAAACATTTCTTTCGCTCGAGCCCTTCTATCGAGCTCTTCCTTTTTTGTTCTACTCGTTATATTTTCAACTCTCACCCACTTTTTTTATCTGTTTGTTGTTTTTATCTTTAAATACTATGAAATATTTATCAAAATTACGAGCCCTTTTCAAAATTTTCGCTTTTAAGACGCATCGTTTATAGGGAACACGGCTACGTCCGAAAGGGTATTTCAGAAGAACTCTGTCCCCTCTCTTGTAAATTGAACAACCGTTTTTTTTTTGTTTTGGGCCAAAACAGTACGCTTTTGACATCTTTCTGATGCTATTTTAGCTTTCTTGCGAATAACATCCGCAGAGATATTTTGACCCCGCCCGAAATAGCACTGAAACGGTGTTTGATATGCAAGTACTTCTTTTGGTTGGTTATTTATGGCTTCTGCTACATCAGGGAGTCGTTTCACCCAATTCGAACCAGAACTACTGCTTCTCAAAGAATCGAAACGGATTTTATCTCGAATTATTCTGTTCTGTCTTTCTACTTTCCCTTGAGACTCAGGATGGTATGGCCGGCCCCTTATAATTTTTACGTTATTTTTACAAAGCAATTTCTGTACGTCACCGAAAAATTCCGGTCCATTGTCACATTGAATAATTTCCGGGTAACCATGTTCTCCAAAAATTTGCTTAAGAGCGATTGCCACATTTTTGGCAGTTTTATTAGTCAGAGCTCTAACAAATATGAATCTTGAGAAGACATCCACAGCTGTCAAAATATAATTAAAGGTCTTGTTATCATATATCACAGATTGGTCTCTCATGCTTAGAAGGTCAATCTGGACCCTTTGAAATACCCTTGAAGCACTGATCGGTCTTATTGGGGCCTTGTTATTGAATTGTGCATGAATGTATCCATGCTATTGATTTTTTTTTTTAAAAGACCCATTACCTTCCTTTCGCTGCAGCCCGTATACGTTTGTTTCATGGTATGGCTCAATGCTCGGGCATTTCCACCTTTACTTTTAATGACATGTTTACTGACTTTTTTTTGAAAATTTTTCTTTGTAAGGACCCGTCTACCTTCATACATTAAAATGTCAATGCCGTTGTGTTTTTCAATATAAAGACCTTCTTTTCTCCGCCAATATAAGACGCGAGCATTGTTTTCCAGTCGAGTTCGCAAATTTACTGGTTTTTTAAATTCACCTTTGACAAGTTTCAGAAGAGTGTCGTACGTTTCTGACTCTAGTTCCCGCAGCCCCATTATAACGCATTCACCCACGACAGGGGACTACGCCTTTTTTCTTCAGCACTTTGATCAAAAGTTGTATTCACAAAAGAAAGTGTGTAAAAATCAAATCCAGATAAGGAATGTATCATTAACGTAAGCAACGACAGATTGAGACAATAATCGTACTAGTACTGTCATCCATTCTCAATAAATTTTCCATTTTACAAATTCCATCATGTGGTTATTGAAAACAAATTATTAACATGTCAACTCGTCCTAATTTTTCATTTGGAAACAGTTTATTCGATATGACCGTCTTCTTGTAAAATTGTTATCAATGTGTTAAAATTGTAAAATTATACATTTTAAAAGGCACGGATAGTTTTGTTGAAAACAGTGTTTAATAAATTCGAAGATATGGTGCCTTAATGCTTAATCGAAAAAAATATAATGAAAAAATTAAAAGTAATTCGGCTAAACTTTCAGTGCTCCAAACAAAACATTATAGATTGTTAAAGCATCCATCTTTTCCAAGTATGTTTTAAAAACATAATACAAGCATGTGGATTGTTTGGAGGTTTTGGTGAATGTTGTATCTTGCATATAACAAAAGTGTGGGAAACCGTTTGTAGAAAACCTCTTTTCCTTTTTTTAATTTATTTTTTATTTTTTCATTATATTTTGTTTGTTATATAGGCATTGAATCCCGAATTTCGAATACATTAATTTATGTAAGGTCTTAAGACCAAAAGCATTTAAATACGTAGGAAATATCAGAGTTTATAAACGAAGCAAAATAATTTCCTTTTTCATAAAATGCCAAAAGTTGAAAAACCTTAATTGGCTTAATATGCAAATTTGTGTTTTAGCTTACGGCTTACTTTTGAAAAGAACGTCAAAATGGCTCAAAGCAAAGTAAATAAAAATTAGAACTGACACCGACAAGTCAGGTTAGACATTTTAATTTTTACCAGAGAAGTGAGGTCAGGTGCTTTGGAAGGGTATATATAAGCACCTCCTGATTAGCTAGCAACATCCGCTACTTGTGTATACAAAATTGTGAGGGATCATGGAACTATAAGCCGTAAAATATCAAGGGTTATCCTGAATATATAAACATCAAACTTATCAACAAAACTGTGATGACGTCATAAAACTTTTTGAGGGCCATCATAAGCCTAAGCTTGCAAGAGATATACCCAAGAAGATATACCTAAGAGCAAAGGTCAATGCCATGACCGACTTTGCCATTTAAGCCTTAATTGCTATGCCTTGTCTATATGTAAAGATTTTGACATGTTTTTTTTTTAATTTTGATGTTTGCTATATGGAGTCAGGATCAAAGGTTAAAGTCGGAAATTTTTGTGTGTCATATAGGCTGTTTTGCGTGGTGTTGTTGTTGTCTATTCGAGTGCTCTGTATAGCCCAACACCTCTGTCTTCAGCACTCTAGGTTTTCTGAACAAAAGTTCTAATCCTGGAAGTACAGGAAGGAATTTACAGGTTCCTGGTTCTGGATTTTCCTCGAGGTTGTCTCCTAAAGCCTTTCCCTGTGAAAGGGTGTAGCGGCAAGGCAGCAGATGTTTTAGAACAGAGTTTTCCTTTTCCTTCTCCTAGATGGGCTACCCTCAAAGGTTAAGGGCCCCATCTACCTAAGCCTATCTGGTTTTAAGGCGCCAGTGACTCGCCTTCGCTCCTTCTGCAGCCAGCCAGAACGGCCGGACCAGGTCCACCAGTTGGTAAACTCATCGTGAATGTTGGAGTTGGACTGAAGTTGTCAGAGGATGTTTGAGACGCACGCCGAGAGGAGCATTTAAAATGATATAGAGAGTCCATTCTCAACACCGCCCCTTCAACAACCTTCCGCGGCTTAAAATTTTTGTTACCAAATGCGTTTCATGTCGGACATACTTTTGTTACCAAATGCGTTTTCGGGAAAAGTTGGATATCTCTTTGTTTTTGATGATATCTCATCAGATATCAACTATTTGTGATATCAACAACTCCAACTGACATTTTAATACACTGTATTCTATTTCTTTAAACTTTTAAAATTTTTGTTACCAAATGCGTTTCATGTCGGACATACTTTTGTTACCAATGCGTTTTCGGGAAAAGTTGGATATCTCTTTGTTTTTGATGATATCTCATCAGATATCAACTATTTGTGATATCAACAACTCCAACTGACATTTTAATACACTGTATTCTATTTCTTTAAACTTTTAAAATTTTTGTTACCAAATGCGTTTCATGTCGGACATACTTTTGTTACCAAATGCGTTTTCGGGAAAAGTCGGATATCTCTTTGTTTTTGATGATATCTCATCAGATATCAACTACTTGTGATATCAACAACTCCAACTGACATTTTAATACACTGTATTCTATTTCTTTAAACTTTTAAAATTTTTGTTACCAAATGCGTTTCATGTCGGACATACTTTTGTTACCAAATGCGTTTTCGGGAAAAGTTGGATATCTCTTTGTTTTTGATGATATCTCATCAGATATCAACTATTTGTGATATCAACAACTCCAACTGACATTTTAATACACTGTATTCTATTTCTTTAAACTTTTAAAATTTTTGTTACCAAATGCGTTTCATGTCGGACATACTTTTGTTACCAAATGCGTTTTCGGGAAAAGTTGGATATCTCTTTGTTTTTGATGATATCTCATCAGATATCAACTATTTGTGATATCAACAACTCCAACTGACATTTTAATACACTGTATTCTATTTCTTTAAACTTTTAAAATTTTTGTTACCAAATGCGTTTCATGTCGGACATACTTTTGTTACCAAATGCGTTTTCGGGAAAAGTCGGATATCTCTTTGTTTTTGATGATATCTCATCAGATATCAACTATTTGTGATATCAACAACTCCAACTGACATTTTAATACACTGTATTCTATTTCTTTAAACTTTTAAAATTTTTGTTACCAAATGCGTTTCATGTCGGACATACTTTTGTTACCAAATGCGTTTTCGGGAAAAGTTGGATATCTCTTTGTTTTTGATGATATCTCATCAGATATCAACTATTTGTGATATCAACAACTCCAACTGACATTTTAATACACTGTATTCTATTTCTTTAAACTTTTAAAATTTTTGTTACCAAATGCGTTTCATGTCGGACATACTTTTGTTACCAAATGCGTTTTCGGGAAAAGT
Source organism: Tegillarca granosa (assembly GCA_029721355.1). Taxonomy (NCBI): domain Eukaryota; kingdom Metazoa; phylum Mollusca; class Bivalvia; order Arcoida; family Arcidae; genus Tegillarca; species Tegillarca granosa. The sequence continues at coordinate 26,407,073 of CM056598.1, read as the reverse complement.
TGGATATCTCTTTGTTTTTGATGATATCTCATCAGATATCAACTATTTGTGATATCAACAACTCCAACTGACATTTTAATACACTGTATTCTATTTCTTTAAACTTTTAAAATTTTTGTTACCAAATGCGTTTCATGTCGGACATACTTTTGTTACCAAATGCGTTTTCGGGAAAAGTTGGATATCTCTTTGTTTTTGATGATATCTCATCAGATATCAACTATTTGTGATATCAACAACTCCAACTGACATTTTTATTCACTGTATTCTTTTTCTGGAAACTTTTAAAATTTTTGTTACCAAATGCGTTTTTGTTACCAAATGCGTTGTAACAAAGCTATACTGAGTATCATTTTCCCTCATGCAAAGCATTCCTTAGCTGGATTTAGATTCATACAATTTTGGAACTTTAAATTCATTAATTTCCAATGTTTGGCTTATGTTTTATACCTATCAACTTTTTCGGCCCCTAGTGTCACTTATGAGGAATTGAATTTCCAATATGTGCACAATTAAACGTTTTTATTTTTTTAATTTTGTTTATTTATTTATTTATTTTATTTTATTATTTTTTGATAAGTATTTAACACTTCAAAAACCGAAATCAATTTCTATTTTTTCCCCTTTTGATCGATTTTGTCAATTTATCTACTTTAAGATATGTTACTTACGTAGAAACACATTTATATGCTGTTCCGGTATCGTCACATTTCTTGGAGTATAATTCGTTATGTGGTGATATATCAGCTGTTTTATTATCTCTCGTTGTAGTGCTGTAACACACATTAGGTCTGCCAAAATACAACATAATATGTCAAGTATTATAGATGTTGAAGTTAAAGCATATCATACCGTCAAATTACTGCATTTCAAAAATGTTCTAAAATGAGATTGGAAAAATTTTCATGCATGCAAGTTTAATCTCCATGAGATTTGCTTTCCTTTTTTTTTTTTAAATTTGCCAATTTGGAAAAATAACTTAATTAAATTGTGTTTTAAATGACGAGACTAGCATAGTAGTCTTCAATAAAAAAAAAAAAAAAAAAATCAGTGATATGAATGTATTTCTATCTTGGGCAATGATTAGGTAACGAGAGAGAGAGAGAGAGAGAGAGAGAGAGAGAGAGAGAGAGAGAGAGAGAGAGAGAGAGAGAGAGAGAGAGAGAGAGACTTACCCTACCCACCATTGCTTCTGTTTTCCAAAGATAAAATCAAAGTCAATGTTAAAGAGACCATTGCCCCAACCAAAGTTATAACGGTGTCTGAAAAATAAAATCAAATCAGAAAAATAATTTAATAGCTTAAAATTATACACCACAAAGCAAATACAAGAAACAGCAAAAGTTTGGAAAAATTTGGAAACAAGATACAGGATAAACATATACGGATAACTCCTTACTTTATAACGGGCACTGAATCAACTAAATAAAAAGGACGGAATATTATCCATTGTTGTGTAAATGGTTAACAATATAATAACAATGTATATAACGAGTCAATAATTTAAGAACTGTTTTAATAGAGATTCGTTGGTTGCAATATTGCTTAAGGTCACATCAGCATTTTTCAGCTATTCCCGACGAGAACAATTTTTCTTTACCTCTCGGGATCAATCTAAAAACAAGTCTATGTATGCGTGAGATGTACGTGTGTGTAGTATGGTCTGTCTTCTACTAGCGCAAATGCAGGATGCCTAGATGTTCAGGTGCTATCTCACCTAGCGAGTATGCTGCAGACAAGCATACCACACCCATACCACATTATCCTGACACCAGGTGAACTGTTCGACGTTGTCCTCTAAATTATATAAACATACTGACAACATTGTTTATACTTAAAAAACAATAACTTCGGTTGCCTATCCAACTCTTTAACTTAAACATAGACATGCACGCTTGCTACTCAAGTTCCCTCCACAATTCAAGAACTGACCTTCAAGTAAAGAGAAAAGATAATCTTAAATGGGATTTCAACACCAACTGCAAAATCAACTCAGCATCTTCAGTAGTTCACCATCTATGATAAAAATATAATAAATGCTGATCCTTGAAAATGTGTTCGTTTTGTCTATATTTTTATCCAGGGTCATATTGATTGTATTTCTTTTCTCATTTTTTCTTCCCTTAGTCATATTGATGGTCTCAATATCTTTGTTCTTTTTGTCATTTTTTCTATCCCTTTTCATGCAGGTGGTATAAATATTACTTTTGTCGGAATATTACTTTTTTTTTTAAATCTTTTAACATGTTAGTACATTTTATATCTGTATTGTTTCTTTTGTCATTTTTTCCTATATTGGTGTTCTCATAAATGATGTTCTTTTTGACGGTTTTTCTCTAGCTTATGTCATGTTGGTGTTTGTTTTGTCATTTTCTTTATTCTGTCAATAATATATTTATACTGATGTTGTTAATATTTTCATTTATTTATTTATTATTCATTTTTAATTTAGTATTAGTTAATTTATTTTTTATTTATTTTTTGTCTTTTGCATTCCCTGTGCTATTGCATTATTGCATATGCCTGAATTTTACTTATGAGTTTCTAATACTTTCTCCTCTATACTGAAAGGTTTTGGATTCGAACTATTGTAGAGTAATACACAAGACTTTAAAAATTAAAGATACTGCATCCTAGCCCGGTCCTTTGGATGAATCGAACTGAGTATCGACGGGTTCATTCGGTGTCAAGATAATGTAACAGGGAAGAGGAATGCTTGTCTGTGGCGTACTGACTCTGTGAGCTAGCACGTTAAAGTTGCTTTGAATGCAGACCTGTTTAAGGTAGATTATGAAACTTACTTTTAATTTTACGTTCACAAACTTGTTCTAACATTATATTAGATTTATCTTTCAAGTTGCTCTCGTCATAAATAACTGTGAAATTGTTAAAGCGACATTACAATGTTACAACTAACCAATCACCTGATGCAAAATTAAACAATATTAATCAATCAACTGATGTTATTTAACATTATTTAACAATAATACAAATAACCAATTAGCTGATGTGACATTAAACAATATATCAACTAACAAATCACCTGATGTGACATTAAACAATATATCAACTAACCAATCACCTGATGCGGCATTTAACAATATTACAACTAACCAATTACCTGATGCGGCATTTAACAATATTACAACTAACCAATCACCTGATGCGGCATTTAACCAATCACCTGATGTGACATTAAACAATATGACAACTAACCAATCACCTGATGTGACATTAAACAATATTACAACTAACCAATCACCTGATGTGACATTAAACAATATTACAACTAACCAATCACCTGATGCGGCATTTAACAATATTACAACTAACCAATCACCTGATGCGGCATTTAACCAATAACCTGATGTGACATTAAAGAATATTACAACTAACCAATCACCTGATGCTGTATTTAACAATATCACTACTAACCAATCACCTGATGCGGCATTTAACCAATCACCTGATGCAAAATTAAACAATATTACTACTAACCAATTATCTGATGCGGCATTTAACCAATCACCTGATGTGACATTTAACAATATTACAACTAACCAATCACTGGGGACATTAAACAATATTAACTAACCAATCACCTGATGCGGCATTTAACAATATTACAACTAACCAATCACCTGATGCGGCATTTAACCAATCACCTGATGTGACATTAAACAATTTTACAACTAACCAATCACCTGATGTGACATTAAACAATATTACAACTAACCAATCACCTGTTGCGGCATTAAACAATATTGCAACTAACCAATCACCTGTTGTTCATTAAACAATATCATTACTAACCAATCACCTCATGTGACATTAAACAATATCTCAACTAACCAATCAATCAACAAAGCGTTTTCGATGAAGCCGTAGATGTTTTAGGTTGGATCTGCGTTCTACATCATTTGTGTATTTTATACGTCAAGATTACTAAATTTGTATTTACAATGATTTTGTTTGATAAAACTTTTTAAGATTACCGATATTCATTGTAAATCACGTGACTTGCATATATATTTGTACATGTACTTAATTTGTTTGGTTGTTCCAGTGTCTTAACATACAAATACCGATATTACATAATTTGGTTGATTTTTAGAGAATATGATTTGCAAAGATTTTGCTAAGTTAAAAATCTAAATTTAAGTTTTATGATAAAATGAAAAAAATGAAAGAAAATCCGTTCATTCATTAAATGATTAAATTACATTTATTTTTTTCTATTTGTAGTATCTTCGTCGAACATAAGATTCCAAATCAAGCTGCCGTAAGCTATCTTGAACCTACTAAACCCAAGCATCCAAATTCAGCTGCATTAGTTAGTGACTAACGTTTATTCCCTTTCCAATACTCTATTCAACACTTGATCTTTTTGTACTTTGACAAAATATAAAATCGCTAAACAGAGACTGTAACATACAACAACCAAACGAATGAAACAATCAACACGAAATAAAATAAACAACCACAGACCGTTTGAATATTGACCATTTAGGGAGTTTATGTACAGTGAGATTTTCTGTTAAAACGAAACCCGAACTGTTGAGATGTATTGGTTTCGGTGGCAGAGTAGTCTGAACCGCGCTTTTGCTGATCACATTGCCTCCCACCGATAGGGTTCGTATCCCACTTGGACAGATCTTAGTGTGAAAAAGTCGAAGGTCAGTGGTTTTCTCCGGGTACTCCGGTTTCCTCCAAAATCCCAGAACTGACCGCCTCGATATAAGTGAAAAAAATCTTGAGTTGGACATAAAACACTATTGCTCCTATCCGCTTTGAACTATTAAAGGTTTATGTTTACAATTTTATTCCAATAGAATTCTTAATTAAAAAAAGGATAAAAAGTAGCATAGGAGACATATTTAAGATTTGTTTCAACAAAAGTCGGTCAAAACTAGTGTATATATATAGTTCCCTAAAAAAGATGATTAAATAACACTGATTATTTAAAAAATGTCTGAAAAAAAATACTACTGAAAAAGACTAAACATTTTATTCATAACTACAGAAGCACAACTACAAATTATTTTTTATGCACACATTAGGACAGTTTCTAGCGTCATTGATGTATCAGGAAAGTTTTGAATACACTTTTTAAACATAAATTATTTTTTATAGTACGTCATATTTTCATTCTGTTTTGATTCCCTGACAGTTAGGCTTTATTTATTTAAGGTTTTGTGAAAAGTCTCGTCAATAATGTCCTTAAAACAACCATACATTTTATAATGAAGGACTGTCTTCTAATATCATATCTTCGGGTTCCTCTGGTGGTATCTCGGTAGTGATGGTGACTGTGTCGTCTGTTGCTTCTGCTTCACAGATATCCGAATATTCACTCTCACTGCCAATTTCTCTCACGTATTCGCAAAATCTTAATTTTAAATACCTCAATTTTCTGTCGTTTCTTCTGCCATTACGTTGTCTTTGAATATTGGTTCTTCGATTAATTTGATCTCGCCAGCGGCCCATTCGTCGTTGCCATGGTTGTCTGTTTCTATTGATTCGTCTTTGCATTTGTCTGTCAGCATTTCTGTTGTTCCACCTGTTGCGAAAACGATGACGACCGGGAATTCGGTCGACGCTAGGTAAAGGAAGATTATCTGAGTCTATAGTGTCTACAATCGGATCTGGTTGGTTTACGTCGGATGGGTTACCATTTGTACCTATAATATCGGATATATCTTCATCGTTATCTGTATTTTGTCTGTTGCGTCTACATCCGGGACCTCGGCATCTTTCTCCTCGTCTGTTATGTCCCTGACGTCTGCGCCAATGACGATTCCTCATAAATCTTTCATTTTCTCTTTGCCAAGGTTGACTATCATCAATGTCGTCATCGCCGTTGTCTTTGTCGTCGGTGTCGTCATCGGTAGGCGTTTCCTGATCTACTTCGGATTCATCAACATCTGTTTCTTCTTGGTTATCCCTGTAAACAAAGACTAGTAACTTTTACTTTATGACATGAAGCATATGTGTGTGTGTGTGTGTGTGTGTGTGTGTGTGTGTGTGTGAGAGAGAGAGAGAGAGAGAGAGAGAGAGAGAGGACAATTTCAAGCAATTGAAAATTATCTGAAATAAATTAATCGTCTGAAAGTCTTTATAAGATAGACTGAGCATACATAGTTCCCATACGATACAGTGAAATTTATTACAGTTAAAATATTTTAAATATTTAGTTGCCATAGAAAGTGGAAAACGGAGAAATGATAAACAAAATACGTTGATGAATTAAAAGTGTACAAAAACATCTTAATTACAGTTTTTGCAAATGCAATGCAATGTAAAAGAAGAAAATGTTTGCTCACCGGACGTGTCTTTCAACCTTACGAACCCCTTCCCCCTGTCTTCCAACATAAGCAGTTTCCCCTAAGTCATAATAAATTCAGAGTTACCTAGAGACTAAGTAAACATTTCACGAATTCCGAGAAAAAAAGAAAATCAGAACATCTTCCAAATATACAGTTTTCAAAACAAAGCGCTATTTTGGCATTTCAAAGACTATTTGTTTTGTTGCTTTCGAACATTCAAAAAGCGCAATGATTGCATCGCGAAGACTGATGGGAAAAATTATTGCTATTGTTAATTTACAGTATTTGTTTTGGCTTGATACGTGAAATATTGCTTTACGTCACATCAGCAATTTTTCACATATTCGTGGGGGGGGACTTTTATTTATTGTATTATATTGTATTAATCTTAACATATTTATATGTGGTGCGTGAACATGCAAATGTTTCTTATCTGCAATGTACTAGTGCACATTTACGGCGACCTTTAGTGCTACTATACACTCGCCCTTAATGCCGCAGATAAACATCACAGACCATTAAACCGGTACCTAGTCAACCAGTATGGGTCTACAAGAAAAAAATACTTTATCACTTGCCGTCGATCGGGGTCGAACCTACAGCTAATGCTTAAACCACTTGACCAGACACTTATTGTATTTAAAAAAAAATAACCGTATTTGGCATTTCAAGCTTGAGGTTGTTCTTTAAATGTGTTAATGTTAGAAATAAAAGTATCCATAATTGTTATATTTTAAGTACACTTTATACATATTATGCTTGTATTCCACTGTTGTAGTTGTCATATACCACTTTTTGAATGTATTTTTATGATTAAATTCAAAAAGTGGTATATGACATAGTACATACATGTTTGGTGTTTTATTTCATATCGGGGAAATTAACTCGTAGTAGAATAGCATTAAGCGACATCAAATGTTACCGCCGCTGCTCGGGTTCGAATTCTGCAATCGGGAATTAGCTCATACTACTCGCTGTTTTCTCTGTATCTTAAGATCTTAAAATGATAAGTCCAGATGGCATTTTACCATACGTTTATTTCCAACCTCACATTGTAAATCTTTTATGATTTTCGATAAAGTTATTTTTTGAAATTATATTTCTTAAACAATTAAAAATAAAAACGAGATACACCATTAAAATGAAACGCTAACGATAATTAAAATTTCAACTGATTGTCTCCCAATGATTAAGTATAATAAGCATTTGGATTTTTTGAATAAATTAGAATAAACTTTTACTATTTTTATTATTTTTTTTTAATTTCTATTATGATTATTATTATTATTATTCTCATCATTAAGTTAATTTACCAATAATGAATTTTTAATTTATTTAAACATTATAACTTTCTTACTAAATATTTCTTAACATTTAAATTCAAATTTTAGGCACGAATTTAACCAACCCGAAAAAGAAAAGTCCAGGTCGCATTTAACCATATACTTGTATTGATTTCCAACCTAGAATTGGCGGCTTGGTCATGTAATATAAAGCGACCCTGCACAGTCTTGACATGTAATTAGCGTGGCTCACCATTAATTAACGTTTCCTACTTAATTGCTTAACAAACATAAGCACAAACTCAACACTAAGGTTTGTACGTGGTAATTGACACAATTCGAAATTTTCCATTTGGCCTAAACGTTGAAATCGCCTTTCGTTCAGAGTAGTTTATCTAACTGCTTATCAGAAAAACTGATGTCTAAATAAATAACTAGGCAGGCAATTTGAATTGTAAAAACAAATTGATTAACGAAAAAGTTTTTTATTGAACACAAAGAAAACTAGTAACTTTATGGGTTTTAAACTTTCGATAATAATTTTGACTTTACAATTAATTATCTAAATATCGAATAAAAACTTAAGCCAAAATAAATTCAATTTACAAGTTAAATAACGAAATTTCCTAATATCTTTTTTATTATTATTATAATTATTATTATTATTATTAATAATACTGATTATATTTGATGTTGTTCTCTGTCATTGCTGTTACATTATATTTTTTGTATGCTATGGCATGTAGTTTATGCTGATGCAATAAACTTATTTATTTATTTATTTATTTATTTATTTATTTATTTATTTATTTATTTATTTATTTATTTATTTATCTTTTTAACAAAATACATCCATTTTCATACCATTACATAATCCTCTTTATATTTACTACATACACATTTATAATGTTGGAAACTTGTGAAGTTATTTCCTCAAACACTTTTTGCAAATTAAAAAAGGTAATACACGTATAATAAACTGATTTTTTCATCATTTTTTGGGGGGGGCGGGGGGGGGGTGGGGCTTATCAAAAAATTATATTTTCTAGAACACACATTAAAAAAAAAACAACAAAAAAAAAAAAACGTTAATTGATTAATGTTGTTACAAATAAAAAAAAGTTTTTAAAAAACAGACGACAATGTCCCGTCTTGCTGCTAACCTTGAAATCCAAATGATGAAATTCGAATTCAATGCAATGATATTTTCTGTTATCATTTATGCTGTGTCACATTATAATTTTTTGTCATAGTATAATTTTTTGTGTCATATTATAATTTTATTTTGTGTCATATTATAATTTTTTGAATTTTCTGAATGAAATCAGCGACATTTAAACCGTTTTAAATGTCGCTGATGAAATATTCAAAATTTTTAGTTGTCACATAGTAATTTCTTTTGTATATTTCGTTTAGAAACTTAAAAAAAAAATATGACAGCTGTATTTAAATTTGTTGCATGCCAATATGACAAACCTTCTCATCCATCGCCGAAATCCTCTCCCTACTTCTGATGGTATGTCACGGCCAAAATGTCTCCCCAACATGCCAATTCCACGACCACGGCCCCATCCCCGACCCCTAGGCCATGCTTCAGTAATCGCTACAAAGGCAACAATTAGAAAAAATGCCAAAAATACTTTGGACATTTTGTTGTTAAAACCTGTTACTGCGTATGTGAAATGTTGTTTTGGGGAAGTTCGTTTCGTTTATATACCATCTGTGATAAATAATAAAGCATGTCTTAACCAGGATGGGTTCATTTTACTTCTGGGTAGGGCAAATTGAATTACATAACGTGGAATTTTACAAAAATACAGAAAATTATTACAACTGAAAAAATATTTTAAAAAAAAGGTAAGAATTAAAAACATTATTTGTGAAATAAAAATTGAATTTTTTTAATTTAATTATTAACCAGATAATATTTAGTAATTGCTTAACCTTTTTATATAATACATGGACTATTCTGCGTTATCAAGCTTTGATTTGACACACATGCATCACGCGCATCATCAACAACATCGGTGACCTCTTGACCCCATCACGTGCTGCTTATTTTCAACACCACAACAGTCTGATTTTGTTTTCGTTTTCTTGAAGGTCGTCTAGTTCTTTCTTAGTCACGTTTTCCGTGAAAAGTCCTAGTCAGCTTCATGAACAATATATATATTAATAAATATTACTGGTTTTTCACACTAGAATTGATAAAAACATTCTCAATATTTATTAATGATTTTTCACATCAGAATAATAAGAATATTTCAATACACTTTACTGATTTTTCATTTCAAAATTAATATAAACATTTCAAAAAATATTACTGATTTTTCCCATCAGAAAATTAATTAAATAACATTTTAAGAGTGTAAATTTCATCAAACTGTACAAAATAATGAAAAGTTACATAATTTTCCAAAAGTTAGAAGTTTATTATGAATTTGAATTGTCATGTTAAGCGACAAAACTTCTTTTTAGTGCTACTTGTCATAAATAATAATATTGTTATTGGGACCTTGGTGGCAAGGAGATCTAAGGCACTCGCTCACGAATGACATCTGCTCATATTGCAATCCCTTGTTTAGGGAAATTTGTTTTTTCAATATGCTAGCTAAAAGATTGTATTTTTCTCCGGGCACTCCGATTTTCTCCCTTGATATAAGCGTTAGGATCTAAACTGGTAATGTAAATTTCCATTTCTTTACCCCGTTTTATATATACGAGTTTGCGTTTTTTTTTTCTTTAATATATTGTCTTGCTTATAATTTTTTTACATTATTGTCAAAATTTGCTAAAATGAAGAAAACAGGATTTTAAAAAATACAGAAAATAATAGCGATTCGTTTATATACGAATTTACTTATATAAATATTGGTTATATTACTTTATAAACACAAAATAATATTTTATTTAGCTATTTGAAGCTTTTGAAGTGTTGGTTGAAACACGGAAATGTCTAGTGTTGTAGTGTTTGATATGTTAGAAACTCTTATGGGTGACAAACGATTTAAACTTTCAAGTACTTGAATAAAAACACTATATATATATATATATATATATATATATATATATATATATATATATATATATATATATATATATATATATATATATATATATATATATAATTGTGTCTTCTATTCTTTAATGTAGTATAAGTACAGAATGAGTAAAGTATAAAATAAAGCATGTGATTCACTTTGTTTTACACTTGTATTATACTAGTATTTAGTACTTTGGACTTTTAACTAAATTACTTTATTAAACTTCGTTACAGTGCCTCTTTATAATTCTACTAACACGCTTACCATCACAGTCTTAAAGTCTAGTTACACTATAAATCTCCCTTGGTTGATTGTCAATACAAAAAAATCCGCCTGAACAAAAAGTGGTGGAGAATCGGACTCTCTCTCTCTCTCTCTCTCTCTCTCTCTCTCTCTCTCTCTCTCTCTCTCTCTCTCTCTCTCTCTCTCTGTATATATATATATATATATATATATATATATATATATATATATATATATATATATATATATATATATATAAAGTGACACAAAGAAAATGATAATATTTCAAATATTTATTGTAGCTCTAGGTATCAAGAAATTTATGTTGAGTTAAATTAAAACCCAAATCTAACATTTCTCAGTGTATTAAGGTTTTGCATTTGTCTGTCGCCCTGTCAGTTACTATATCAATTTTGAAAACGCCCTGGTTAATGACGACCGGGGACTCGAATGATCTAAATGGTTCTGATCCGTCTAGACATGGGCCTGGTCGGTTCAAGACATATATTAATATTTTATAAATGCAAAAATATAGTTTATATTTTTTTCAATTAATTTTTTTTCTACATCCGGGTTCTCCACATATTCCCTCCCGTTTCTATTGTTTGCGTTTTGGGCACGGATACTTTTATTTGTTTTCCATTTTAAAGAGATTTTTTCAGATCCAGTAAATTTTTTGTTAACCGCTAAAAGATTTTCGATATAGACCTATTTACCATATACCACTTTTTTAAATGTACTATATTGTCAAATACCACTTTTAATGTACTTTATTGTCATAAAAACTTAAATTAATGTGCTTTATTGTCATATACCACTTTTTGTATGTACTATATTGCCATATACCACTTTTCTAATGTACGATATTGCCATATACATGTACCACTTTTTGAATGTACAATATTGTCATATACCACTTTTTGAATGTACGATATTGCCATATAACACTTTTTGAATGTACTATATTGCCATATACCACTTTTTGAATGTACAATATTGTCATATACCACTTTTTTGAATGTACTATATTGCCATATAGCACTTTTTAAATTTACTTAATTGTTATATAATACTTTTTGAATGTACTATTGTCATATACCATTTTTATGTACTATATTGCCATATAACACTTTTTAAATTTACTTAATTGTTATATAATACTTTTTGAATGTACTATTGTCATATACCATTTTTATGTACTATATTGCCATATAACACTTTTTAAATTTACTTAATTGTTATATAATACTTTTTTGAATGTACTATTTTCATATACCATTTTTATGTACTATATTGCCATATAACACTTTTTAAATTTACTTAATTGTTATATAATACTTTTTTGAATGTACTATTGTCATATACCATTTTTATGTACTATATTGCCATACACCACATTTAGAATGAACAATATTGTCATAGACCACTTTTTGAATGTACTATATTGCCATATACCACTTTTTTGAATGTACGATATTGTCATATACCACTTTCATGAATATACTATATTGTCAAATACCTCTTTTTGAATGTACCGTATTGTCATATACCACTTTTTGAACGTACTTTTTTGTCATATTCCACATTTTGAATGTACTACGTGAATATTGACATACACGACTTTTTGAATGTACTTTTTTCCCCCAGACACTTGAGGATGTAGAGTTTTGGTTTAGTTTTAAGTTTTATTCAAAGTATACCTTACTGAATATTTGCTAGTCTTCAATAAAATCTTGTGTTTATTTATTTATTCATTAATTCGTTATTTAATTTAATTTAATTTTAATAATTTAATTTAATTTAATTTAATACAATTTAATTTGATTTGATTTGATTCGATTCGATTCGATTCGATTCAATTCAATTCAATTCAATTCAATTCATTTTATTTTTGATCAGGCGTAATTTCCTAGTTCATTATAGTTCTGTTATGCGCTACTTTTGATTTTTTTAATGAAATATTAACACATATAGAACATGACAGTTCTAATGCCTCATTATCAAGGCATAAAAACATGATAAGATTCTTATAAAACTCTATACAGTGTAAACAGAAATGTAAAATCAGCTGACCGATTAACTGACCCTTTGACCATCGTTTATGTCCAAATGATGAATAACAATCTCAGCAGGGTGTGTTATTTTGATGCGATTTCTTTACTTTATAAACTAGTACTTGATAAATCTAATACATTTGGTCAAGAGCGAGTGCAAAGACATTAAAGGGTTTGGGTAGAGATGTTTAGTACGTGTGTCCAAGAACCAGGACAAGGTCAAGCAAAGGTTGAGAAGGAAATATCTAATCCATCCGGCCAAATACGAGGGAGGGTTATTCTCTATCTGTCAACAGAAAAAGTGATCGTAATTTTTTCGCACCTCAATTCTGCAAATTTCAATCAATCCACAGGCGATAAATTTACTCTGTCATGTGCAGTTTATATATTTGATTTATTAAAAACAGCACGTGACAACTTAAATAAATAAATAAATAAATAATTTTTTACAACTTATGAGTGTATATATAACAAAATACAGCATACTAAAATAGTTACAGAGTACACTAATGTCCATTTTCATTAAAACAACAAGTCTGTCGTCGCATCTCCGATAAGTTTAATCGGTTGATAAATCAAAATGTGTGGCGTTAAATATGTATACTACTATTTATTGTTCTTTGTTAGTTGTCATTTCAAAAATCACACCAAATTTTATATATTTACTTCAAAAAAAAAAAAAAATAAATAAATAAAAAACAAAACACGTGTAACTAAACAAAAGATTTATATATATATCTATAACCATTACAAGGTGCAGTTTTACAAATATATGTGCATTGTTATATATGAATATGTAAGTGATATATTAATAATTTATCTACATAATAAAATAAATTTAAAAAACAAAGAGAAACAATACAATTATAATAAGAGCATATCACATTTCACATCACGTAACAGTCATGGCGTTATTCTTTACGTCAATAACATATCACATTTTACATCACGTGACAGTCATGGCGTTATTAACATATCACTTTTAAGTTTTAGCCTCCAAATAATCTTCCTTATCTTGAGTTTTCATCAAGTGAAATTTAGTTAAGCTGAAAATACTATGATTTTGTACGAAATGCATATATAATAACTGTCTAAAATAATAATTACGAATAGAATATATAAAAACATTTTACTGGTCACGTGCGCCGGATTTACGATCTAGATTTTGTAGACTTTAAAAATCTTAAGGTTCTGCTTAAAATGAAATGTCCCTAGAATAATAATTATCTTATATAAAAAATGTAAATTGCAAAATATAATAAAACACAAATATATCGAATAGATATTATATAACAGGTTGCTGCATTGTGTTGAGTGTCTATTTCTGTTACACGTGGCACTAACGGACTTCCGTACAATGCTGTTTGATGTAAAAAAAAAAAAAAAAAAAAACTCTAAAACTCTTTATAATAATAATGTTTGCGTAGAGTTTGTAAAACTATGATTATAGGAAGACGGATAAAAAACAAAACATTTGGGACTAGATACAAATTGACATTCTATATAGTATCAGGTTTACCCCCATTATATATATATATATATATATATATATATATATATATATATATATATATATATATATATATATATATAATTTAATTTTCCTCTAGCAGTGTTTTGTAAAGACATGCATATCACAATTATAGTCTTTGAATCTTGAATAACTGACCATCGGTGTTTTTATGTTTGTAACACATTCGTTTACTCTATGAGGGACTCTAAAGTTCATAAAACCAAAATATTGTCCAGTTATATACCCCCATCCACCGCCGTTATTTGCTTAAGTTAATGAACGTTTGTGTAAACTTTTGTAGCCAAATTCAATTTCATTCAAATAGTATGAACAAGGTTCAATATTCAAATACAGGAAGAGTTATTCAAAACAAGCAATTATGAATTCATAATTGTAAATATAGCCTTCCAATATCAAACAAATCCATTTAAATCCAAGTTGAATGGAAAACAAAGGCTATACCTGTTAAAAATAAGAATATGGACAAACTCCATTGTTAACGTTGATTACAAGTGGCTTAAAATTTCTACTGTAGTGTAAATATACAATTTTTGTTAATTAAAAAATTTCCCGGTTTACTTTGTTAAGACATAATGCTTTCTTTTGTTTTTATGTACAATGATGTTAGGTGATCATATTGGAAATGTTTAGAAAATTGTATAATACTTAATAATAAACTTTGGAATATTGTCTTTAAATCGAGACATTGATTAGATTAATGTCAATGCTGTATGACGGCATATTAAATATTGCGAATAAAATAGCAAACATTTTTTAAACATTGTTTAGAAAAGATCAGCAATTCTTGCTAAAATATTCAAGATCCCATCATCGATGTTGATAACAGGTGCCCACTCTCTGTCTCTAGCACTCATTTTTAAAATTCTGGACGTTTCTCTGTTCAAACTGATTGCTGCTTCAACTACCGCCATAACATTCCTGTGTGTTACGCCATCTATCGCGAAAGTAGTGAATATTTGCTCTGCTAATTTTCGTCGGTAGAAATCGCCTCTATCTCCCGAGAGACCAACGTCATCATGAAAACCTTGTAAATATACTAGCACCTCGTCCATTGAAGTAAGACGCTTTTCCTTCAGCAGACGTGTGTTATTCATCATTAGTATAATTCTCTGACAAGCAACCTATAAGAAAGTAAAAATACTTCACTTTGAGAGAGAGAGAGAGAGAGAGAGAGAGAGAGAGAGAGAGAGAGAGAGAGAGAGAGAGAGAGAGAGAGAGAGAGAGCAGCGTTCTTTCAGTTATATCGAGGTCGTCATTTCTTGGAGGAAACCCGAGTACCCAGAGAAAATCACGGACTTTTCGATTCGGCGAGCGAAATGGAAAACATTCTGATATTTGGATCTAGTATGTAGTAGTCGTTGTGATCCGCCAACCACTCGGCCACCGAGTCTCCTACAAGGTACGTGTCTTATTTATCATTATGTCAAATGAACACAATATTGTAAACAGAAATAAAGTGATGATCAGAGAGAGAGAGAGAGAGAGAGAGAGAGAGAGAGAGAGAGAGAGAGAGAGAGTACCTGAGCTATACGATTCATGGCATTGATTGATGCCATGCCATCATTCTTTTTCACATATTGTTGGTATGTTGGTCCAGGTGCTCCGTCTAGTTGATACGCAATCTGGTAAGACATCTTGATGTCACTGTAAATAAAAGTAAATAAAAAAGACAATAATCATATTATAAACGACTCTCTCTCTCTCTCTCTCTCTCTCTCTCTCTCTCTCTCTCTCTCTCTCTCTCTCTCTCTCTCTCTCGTGATTAAGTTTTAAATAATAAATGAAAAAAAGTGTATTAAATCATTAAAAAACAAACAAAAAAGTTCGCCAAAATGTCATATTCCTTTGACATGCTCTTGCATTTCAAGACACTTCAAAATGGAGGGAGAAAGTGGGGAAAAAATTATACCGTAATTCACTTTTAAATCAAGTTTTGTAGTTGGATAGTAATATCAGAAAGACAAAGGCTTACTGGACCATAAGGGACTATTCAAATGTACCAGAAGACAGAAAAGATTTTCATCAATTTCATAAAACTAAAACATTTGAAGGAGTGGAGTAATGGTGCTTTACGACCCCGTCAAGATTCTTTCACTTATTTCGAGGCGGTCAGTTCTTGGATGAT
>CM056598.1:26277964-26385464 GCA_029721355.1 Tegillarca granosa | reverse complement strand
TCCTTTTTCAAATTTATTTAATTTTGGTGTTAGTCTTATTATAGAATGGTCAGAACGGTAAGTAGGTCAATACAAGTAGAAATTTCCGCGGAAAAAAGAGTTTGAGATAACACGAAAAAAATTTAGTCGAGCTTGTTTTAAAGGGCGCGTTTTTCTTCTTGTATATCTTTTTTTTTAGTTGGGTATAGTTCTTTAAAGGGATCAATACCCACGTTTTCAAACATAAGTTCGAGAGGTTTATCATGCGCTTTAGGGTTATTGATTCTGACGTAATTGTACATATCTAATTCCGGATCTAAAAACAGGTTAAAGTCTCATTAAAGTTATCATTAGAAAAATCATGAATTATATCGAAGATGTTTTCATAAAACTGTGGACAGTTATTATTATTATTATTATTTATTATTATTATGATAGATAGATAGATAGATAGATAACGAATTCAAGAAATTTTGAATAATTCTGTGAAAAACGATTGTTAATGATGTATAGCGTGGAAAAGGATGTCTTGCCATAGCGGAACATAGTTACTTAATCTGATGCTTGTTTTATTTCGATTCACAATTATATCATAACTGACGAGCAAGTCACTTCGATATACTACTGAAACTAAGACACATTACTACGATGGCTGAACGAGGCCATAAAATCAAAAAATTCTACGTGCACACGAGAAACCCTTAGGTGTACACGTAGAACTTTTACGCGTACACGTAGATTTTTTTCAATATGACCTTCTTCAGCCATCGTATATTACTGATAAAAGACATTGATTGCAATTCAAACACGACAACAACAACAACAACAACAAAAAGTCGAATTCAGTCATTCAATATAGAGCATGCGGCCTTTCCAAGCATCAAGTTTCTTTATTTCTCTAATTTCATTGTAAGTAACAATATTGATACATACAATCATAAATACAAGCAAACATTTACAAATATAAGAATATATATTTAATATATTTTAACCCGGAGGATTGGCTCTTGACAGGGGCGTAGCTAGAATCAAAAGGAAGAATACTAGTTATCAAATGTGTAACGGAGAAGTCCGAGGGTCACTGTACGCCCCAGGTGGGTCCAGGACAGAGCCCTGGTAGGGGTTCCAGGGTGGTAGTTAAAACTTTAGTTTTTTAAGGGGTGTTTTGAGTAACTCTACTTTCGATATTTTTTATCGTTTAACCTGTTCTAAAAGGTCTTGAAGATGAAAACAATGGATATCGATCCCGGATGTGAAAGTAGGTTTTAATTGCTAAGTTTTACAATGACTGAATATGGAAAAACAACGGAAACGGAGTATATGGAAAGGGGGCAACAATAATAACCAGGAACGACGGAACATTGTGAAAATGAAACAATCAACATTAGAAAAAAAATCAATATAATAAAGGCGTACCATTTTAAAGTTGATAAAATTATTAAAATTGTTAATTCCTAGACAAATTTATGTTTAGGTGTATGCCTAGCCGAGCTGTAGGTAGCTACGTACCGTGCTTGAGACCAATATCCCCGTTCCATACATCGTCCAATGGGACCAAACCCAAGGAATTGTACCTTTAAATTGCACTAGACTTGAGATAGTTTTACATTTGAGTTACATTAAACCTTAGGTTTAAGTTAGACCTTTGAATAATGTTAGGACCAAACGTGTTAGACATAAAATGATACCTTTTGATTACAATAGACTTTAGAAATTAGAACTTTAACTTAAATTCAAACCTTTGGTTAAATTTAGAACCTTTGAGTAATGCTAGAATTAACATGAACGACTCAAAGAATGGTACATAAGGATTACAATTAATCTGGGATATTGGACCTTTGGGGTACATTAGACCTTAGGTTTAAGTTACATTTTTGAATAACGTTAGATCTTAGATGTTAGAATCACAAAACGGTACCCAGGCTTTGGTTACATAAGACCTGGGTCAATGGACCCTTTGAGGTACCTAATTAGACCTTAGGTTTAAGTTACATATTTGAATATTCTTAGACCTTAAATGTAAAAATCAAAGAATGACTACCTTTATGTTATATAAGACTTGGGTTAATGGACCCTTTAGTTACCTTAGACCTTGGGTTTAAGTTAGACCTAAGAAATATAGATTTTTGGGTACTGTGGAATGGAAGCTTTGAGCCATGTCATCCTAAGATGTTAGAATCAAAGAGTGACACGTTTCCGTTAAATTTGACCTGCGATATCAGATCTAAAGAATGATTGTGTATATGTTTAGTTACATGTTGGCTTAAGCAGCTAGAACTCTGTAAGATTAAAATAAGGCACAATTAAGTAAAGTTAAACCTAAGAAATATGTACTTTTGAATTATGCTATATAGATCTATGGAATATGAACCATTTTACTGAAGTATAATGAATGTATATCTTGTTACTTTTGCTGTAACAGAGGATAGAACATATTTCAGTTTCGTTAGCAACATGATACCTTTGATTGGTTGTAATTTTGTTTATTGTCACATCAGCAATTTTTCAGCTACTCGCGAAGAAAGCAAGATTATTAATCTCTAAGGATTAATCTTGGAACAAGTTCTCGTATGAGTTAGACGTGTAAGTGTGCATTATGATCTGCCGTGTACTAACACGCACTTGATCTGCCGTGTACTTGCACGCACTTGATCTGCCGTGTACTAGCACGCACTTGATCTGCCTTGTACTAGCACGCACTTGATCTGCCTTGTACTAGCACGCACTTGATCTGTCGTGTACTTGATCTGCCTTGTACTAGCACGCACCTGATCTGCCTTGTACTTGCACGCACTTGATCTGCCTTGTACTAGCACGCACTTGATCTGCCTTGTACTAGCACGCACTTGATCTGTCGTGTACTTGATCTGCCTTGTACTAGCACGCACCTGATCTGCCTTGTACTAGCACGCACTTGATCTGCCTTGTACTAGCACGCACTTGATCTGTCGTGTACTTGAACTGCCTTATACTAGCACGCACTTGTACTAGCACACTTGATCTGCCTTGTACTAGCACGCATTTGATCTGCCGTGTACTAGCACGCACTTGATCTGCCTTGTACTAGCACGCACTTGAACTGTCGTGTACTTGGTCTGCCTTGTACTAGCACACTTGATCTGCCTTGTACTAGCACGCACTTGATCTGCCTTGTACTAGAACGCACTTGATCTGTCGTGTACTTGAACTGCCTTATACTAGCACGCACTTGAACTAGCACACTTGATCTGCCTTGTACTAGCACGCACTTGATCTGCCGTGTACTAGCACGTTCTTGAACTGTCGTGTACTTGATCTGCCTTGTACTAGCACGCACTTGATCTGCCTTGTACTAGCATGCACTTGATCTGCCTTGTACTAGCACGACAGATCAAAAGCGAGCTAGTACAAGGCAGATCAAGTGCGTGTACTTGATCTGCCTTGTACTAGCACGCACTTGATCTGCCTTGTACTAGCATGCACTTGATCTGCCTTGTACTAGCACGCACTTATGTGCCTTGTACTAGCACAAACTAAGGGCGACTTTTTGTTAAGGTGCTAGCTTATTGAGTCAGTATGCCACAGACAAGCATACCACTCCCCAAGTCACATTATCCTAGTACAGTGTGAAGCTAGTTTACACTCTGCCCTTTTAAAACCGAGCGCCAGAAAGGAAACAGTATCCCAAACTTATTTTGAAGTCTTATATATGACCAGGTCGTGGTTCGAACCCCCAACCTCCCGCCCTTGAGGCGGACACTAAGTACTTTGGAGTTACAATGATAAATCCAAAGAAGGGATACTCTAGCCATAAGGTATGGGAACTTCGTAGTGACTATAGTCCTAAGTAATAGACAATAGTTTGTTACGCAAGTCAAAATGAATGGGCAACTCTTTGTTACCCTAGCCTTTAAGAATGGATACCTTTGAGTTATGCCAGTCCTAAGAAATAAGTTTCTTTGTATTAAACTAGCATTAATTTATCTTTTGTTTCAAATTTCATA
Organism: Tegillarca granosa; assembly: GCA_029721355.1. Lineage (NCBI taxonomy): Eukaryota > Metazoa > Mollusca > Bivalvia > Arcoida > Arcidae > Tegillarca > Tegillarca granosa. The sequence continues at coordinate 26,381,502 of CM056598.1, read as the reverse complement.
TGCGTTCGCCAACAGCAATTTTTCGATAAGCGTTTAAGCAATTATCCATTTCACCATTCTGATTTTCATCTTCATCATTTCATCTTCCTGAATTTCTAAAAAAAATCCAACGGGGTGTACTGTATATATATTTATAAATAAATTTCCAAAAATGTATTATATTAAAAAATATATAATATATATCTGATTGGTCAACCAATCAAAATATTTTTTGTAAATGTCATAACAAGATAAACAAATAAATGTCATTTTTTCGATGATCTTTTTCCGATATTGATTAGGTGTGGCTAACTTGATACATCAATATTTTTACAAATCTACGGGTATCTGTGGTGTTAACAATCATATATAACGGCAATAACTACAAGATTACATGACGTTTTATGAAAATTTCCCGTCTAAATGTATACTTATGAGGTTAAGTGACTAACATGGATAGCCAGTAGGCATTCATCATTCCCTTCATACGTCAATCCCTCCGTGTTCAATATCCATCATTGCTAGACACACTTCATTGGTTCAGGAACAACAATATTATTTCGGGAATACGTTCACATGCGCTCATGAAGTAACCTTTTTCGTTAAAAAGAAAGAATATTCAAATTCTACAAGAAATTAACACGAGGATTTAAATTATATCAAAGGATCTTTTAAAAGGTATGGTTTCATTTTTATTTCTTATTATTTTTCATCAGTTTCCCACTTTTTATTTTTACAAGCCATGCTTTTTCGTATTTGACTGAAAAATTATCATAATAATTAAAAAAAAAATTATTTTTGATATATTTTAATTTCACATTTTTTTCTTCACTGGCATTTTAGATGAAAATAATTATGTCGCATGTTTATTAATTTCACCAATTTTATATGACAATTTTTTTGATCTATTTCGTTTTAAAAACTGATATGTATAAAGTAGCAACATTCATATTTTTATCTTTATATGTTAAATTCTTTGTCGCGAATATCCACACTCTACAGTAGTTTCATTTTTGACGTTTTTCATTCACGAAATTTTCCAGTAAATTAAGTTTAGAAATTTTGATTTCAAAACGACGAAAACTGCCAAAAAAGTATTATTTTTAAAAAAAAAAAATCATTAAAATTTCATGTTTTGTTATAACATTTAAGTAATAGATTTAATTATAATACATTTATTTTTTCAACAAAAAATGTGACATTTCTTATTAACGAACAGAGAACGAATTCAGGCTTTACTTTAGCCATTTAAAAATACTTCCTACTTCCGCATTGGCACTTAAATTTATTTTTACTTGATATCGCCACAGGTGTCCATTAGCCTTTTAGGTGAAAAAGACCATTCATTTTTTATCCGACTGGTTTTTGTTTTAGTCTTTAATTTTGCGTTGATATTTATAACCATTTCCATTGTTTAAATTTTGAGAAGTTGGGAATTCGTATTTTATTGTTTTTGAAAACTTGTGAGCTTTTACGCGGATTTGGAACGTATCTGGTAAGGTTATATATAATTGAACAAATGGAGGCATATTCAAACACAAAATTGAAAGTATATCACAGGTGATGATGATGATGATGATGATGATGATGATGATGATGATGATGGTGGTGGTGGTGATGATGATGATGATGCCACAAGTTACTCTAGTGCGAAAAAGTATATCATGATTTTTTTAGACGGTTGAAATAACCATGGAAAATATGGTGTCTATTTTTGGAACCTAGGGCGATAAACTAAAGCAAAATAATGCTAACTTTGCAAACGTCAGTTTTCTTTTGGCAAAGAACTCATTATAATTATTTGTAAGAGCTACATGGAGTTCTTTGATTTCGGGACACTTTTGACAGATTTTTTATTGAAATGTCTTTTTTAGAAATTTATTTGACATTCAATTATTTATTCCCGGTGTTAAACCACAAGAATTGTAACTTAAAAAAAAAATTGGTCTGTGATCTTATAAGTAAAATAAGTTTATTAATTACACCTGTAATTTGTCATGATCATGACCATATGTCAAGCTCATCACGTGATTATCGCGACATTTACGGCCCTTGTATCGCTTGTAAGGTACAAGATGTACACCGTGTATGTATTCCTTTATTGCTGGGTTCATTAACAAGCGGTACAGTTTATGTCTCCGATACGGACTATCAAAACCTTATGTTTTATATATGTTCTGATGACATCTAACACTACTTATACATTGTCGAACAATATTGTATTGTCAAACAATTATACCAAAGATAAAAATTAATGTGAACAGTTGGCTATACATCAGTTGTACCAGTTAAATTATGTACAATAATAATAATGTTACATGTTGTATGAACTTTGTTTCCGTCTGGTCAATGATAGTAAATTGTTTGTTGTTACAACCAAAACACATTAACATTGCATAATTTTCATTCATGAGCGGCATCTTTAAATAAATTGATCTAAAATTATGTTTTTCTCATAGATATGTCATTTGCAGATACATACAGTTTTGTATTTTTATAAAAATAATACTAGTCCCAGCACACCTCCTTGTTGTACACGTATTGTCTTATATACATTGGAAACTGACAACTCGGAATTAAAAACTTAAAACGAAAAGTAAGTGAATAGAATTTAATCTTGTATTTTGGATAAATAATAATGGTCTCAACATTCCCCCTTGTTGTATACCAACGTCTTGTATAAAATGTAAATCGACAACTCGAAATTAAAACTTAAATCGAAAAGTAAAGAGATAATTTTTTTTTTAATTTGAATAAATGATATTGTTCCCAACTGTTCCAAACACACCTCTTTGTTGCATACAATTGTCCTGTATGCATTGAAAGTCTGCAACTTGGAGTGTAAAACTTTAAACGAGAATTTTTTCCCAATTTATTCCAAACACTATATTGAAGTTTTATTTATATTTTTTTTTTAAAGTACAGTTATAAGTATTATTAAGAAATCACGTGCTTATTTTGACCTTTCTCTAAAATGGTGAGGCTTAAATCTAGTAGAAACACAAGACAACTCTAATTACCGATGTCGTTTTTTTAAATAAAAATGTTCATTTAAGACAATGTTTAAAATTTTCTTGAGGTTCCACGGTCTGCATAGATATCGTAGCCAAGATCTGCTTTATGCAGGGGATTCTAGGACGGTTAGAGGCGCTGTGACCTGCAAGCTCGTGCTTTTAGACATCTGCCGTCGAGACGATAAATACTTTTTGTATGGAAATGGCAACTTTGTCTATTTTACATAAAACCATTGGTAATATTCTAAGATATAAATTTACCTCTATTACCGAAATGAAAAAAAAAAATTATCCAAACACACGTATCTTACTCATAAGTCGTGTATGTCTTAGTTTGTGGTTCAAACTCTGGCGATGTGTGACTTAGCCTTGAAAACGGATAGTGGCTGCTCTTTCGCCATGTCCTGTAGAAATGAAAGTCAAAGATCTTTAGAACTGATGTCCTGTGTCAAGGTAGGCTTTGTGCTTTTTTAACACCCCCAGTACATTGCCCAGCGCATTGCAATGGTTAAAATTTCTGCCAGCTCATCAATAGTTGGCGACGTCCCAATATAGGGACGTAAAACCCAGTCCAATTAATAGATCATTCATTAATATCGTTTTTATAACATTAAGTCAAGATTTGCAATGTTTATTAACTGGTAATAATAATCACATTAAAATATTATTTAATTTTATTTGTAGAAAAGAAAAATGAAAAAATGGTGGTTTACAAAATGGAGATTGCCCCTTTCATTTAATAGTTATCCTTGCACAGGTTCTTGTAAGGACAAATGGTTACAGTCTAGGTGCAGGGCAACAGGCATTGTTCTACAATGGTACCCTGGCATGGCGGAACTCCACAGAATACTCCTACTCCATTTGAAATAAAAATATCGCAAAATACCTACCAGCCTCTTCAGCAAATCAGAAGTAAGTAATTAGCATATCTATATTATGTACATGGTTGCCACAAACAAAAAAAAAAAAAACAAAAACAAAACAAAACAAAACAAAATAAGAGGATTTTATTCAATTTCCAACTTGTTTAATACATTAAAGAGTAGTAGAATAATGGTGTTTAAAACCTTGGTGACTAAATTTTTTATATGGATGTGGTCAATTCTGAGATGGTGGAGGAAACCAGAGTACCGAAACTATCAACTTTTGGCAGGCTAACTGAGCAAGTGGAATTGGAACCTAGTTGGTGAGATGTACTATGATCCAAAATGGCATGTTTTAAGTAGACCACTCGCCACTCTGGCCCCTGATACAGTATATTTATTTATACAGTTAATTATTATTACCAGAAAACTTTGAGGTTTTACTGTTACTAATGGAAAATAATAAAACAGTTTAAATATACATTCTTATTAATGTACATGTACTAATAGTTGGAAGTAAAAGAAAACTGGCTTTAATTATAGATGTTTGTTCTTTAAGTCTTGCACTACTAGTGATGTACATAGTCGACTAGACACTGCTAGCCTTATATTAAAAAATGTTCAGTTGTTTTTTTTGTGGGTGTATCACTTAGCAACAAATAAAAATAACGGAGAGAAGCGTAAAACAGTTAAACATCTCTAAACTTGACTCTTGCTAATACCAACAATTCTGCTGAATGAGCACTTTTTGTGGATATATTTCTGATATAAAAATAAGCTTCTGCACTCCTGAAAGACAGAGAGGATTGCTGAATACAATGTCTTTATTTGATTTTGGGGGAGTTGTATTGGCAGCATTTTTATCATATATTGAAATATCTAGAAATTACTCTAAACATTTAGAGATATCTCAAAATGATCCCTAAATTATTTTTGATAAAATATATTTTTAAATGATTCCAAAATACCACAAGGATCATTTATGTGGTTTCACAGTAAAAATAATGTTAAAACATTCCACCAAAAAATGGATGTATACATATTAAATCATTACACCAGGTGGAAAGTTTTGTCCAAAATCCAGAAATCTCTGCATTGTTTAAATCAGATGTGTGGTTTAGAGATATTAATAAAAGATAAATTAAAATCCTATTGTAAATGATATATCCTTTTCTTTTTTTTATTCAGTTGACATAAGAGCTTGTGGAGATTTTAAATTCAAAGGATTTTTAATTCAAGCTAGATTAGTGCAATATTACAATCAGGATATTAAAATTGGAGTTTTTGGATTGTACAAGAATGCACCTTACAAGTATACCTGTGCTGGACAGGTAAGTCATTATTTATTATTTTATTGTTGATTAATTTGTTGTTTATAGACAATAACTGTCTTACAATTACAACCACACCCTTTGCACACAAATCTTTTATGTTGTCTGATCCTGCAATTATCAGTTATTTGTAAACCAAAACAACAATGACTAATGAAACAGCACTGATGTTTTATGCCCCTATAAGAATTTCTCACTTATACCAAGGTGATCATTTCTAGAGAAAAATGGATGCACAATAACAAAAACTGCTAACCTTTAGCAAGCAAACTGACAAACTTTTGGGCATTAGGATCTACCCAGGTAGGATTCTAGTCCAGGTGGTGAAAAATGTCTTAAGTCAGGGAGGCGCTTTGATCAGTAACAGCGTTTGGCTACAAAGAACAATTAGTAGCTTTAGGCTTGCCATTGCTCTATCAAACACATTAATATATATATATATATATATATATATATATATATATATATATATATATATATATATATATAAGATTTGGATAATATAGAAGAACTTGCTAACTTGACAATTTTCACAAAAACAGTAGATAATTAAATGCATTTACTGTATAAGCAGACAGTCTCAGGTACTGAATCTGAATCCATTGTGGTGTATGTTAATAAATATTCCTTTGCCTTGTAAATTTTCCATTTTCTTTTGTATGAGAAGAATGTCATTTATATGACAATAAATCCTAATGATCACATGACTCTGTCCATATGTTCTGTATCACAAATCATAATTAAATTAATAAAAAATAAATAAATAAATAAATAAATAAAATAAATAAATAAACAAATAAATAAGTAAACAAATAAATAAATGTGATTATATGTATGGAAGATTTGTTTGTGACAAGCTAAATGAACATCCATAATCAAACTAGATATTGTATTCTTTTAAGAAATTGCTAATTACTATGTATAGATATGATCCAACAAATATTTTTCAAAACATTTTAATTCCTGAATTTACTGACAATGCCATTGGGTGGGCCAGGAACTCAAACCTTTGACCCCTGCAATCTAGGTCTGTTTTTTGCTAGTTTGAAATCCCAGACCACTACATTCCTTCCTTCCATATTTCATATCAACCAACCACAGAGTTTTCCCTTTTCAGATCAACCTGTTGATTTTTTCTTACAAAGCTTGGCAAACACCCATATGAAACTAGGTGTTTGGAAACGCTGGTTTAGACATTGTTTGAACCCATGACTCCTTGCACTATAAGTAAGTTATCTATCAACTGAGCTATATTCATGTATAAAGTGTCTCTCAATGACTCATTCACAGGTGTAAGGAAAATGTAAGATAAACTATCATTTCTCATTATAAATGATTAATTTACCATTACAGAGCATTTTGTCTTAATGTGTTTAAAAAAATTACATAAAGGGGGACAACTTCTGCTGTTCACATTCCAAAAATGACATTGGGTAAATAAAAATGTCTTTAAAATCTGTGTGTCATCTTTTCCCCTTATTAACCTGCATAAATAAAAATGCTGTCTTTGAAACCTACATCATCTTTGACCTTTAGTGACTTTTGGTAAATAAAATAAATGGAATTGTCTTCTCCATAAGTTAAAATAAGTTCTTGTACCATTGATTCAAAATAAAAACTTGAGCCTCCAGAAATACTGTCTCTGGGCCAACATGGATCTGTCTGGAGGAAAATTTGTTTTTACTCTTCTTCTAATTGGTTTTCTTTTATATTATATAACTTAGTTGGTTAAGCTGTGTTATAATGTTACATTAGCCTATAATTACATGAACAATGGACCAAAACAAGCCATCTGTTCAGAACATTTTATTTTGTCAAGTATTACCAGTGGTGATCTGAAATAAGTATAGTAATTCAGTTTATACTCCAGTCAAGATTGTTTTAACTTATATTGAGATAGTCAATTTTGTGATGCTGGTAGAAACCAGAATACCCTAAAAAAAGCACAGAACTTAGGCAAGCAAACTGACAAACTTTCCCACACAAAGGATTTGCCTAAGTGGGATTCAAACCTGGATGGTGACAGGTGCTGTGATCAGTAGGTGGTGCTGTGATCAGTAGGTAGTGCTGTGATCAGTAGGTGGTGCTGTGATCAGTAGGTGGTGCTGTGATCAGTATGTGGTGCTGTGATCAGTATGTGTTTACAGAGGTCTGCGTTAAAGGTAATCTAAAAAATGTTTATTAAAGTAGTTACTGCAAATTATTGAGTTTTGATTAAGAAAATTGGAACTAGAAAAATCAGCTGATAGCATGACCAGTTTGCATTCTTATGAAAACTTTTTTGATGATATTAAACCTGTTTTTCCATACAGATGTATCTTTGAAATTTTTATTATTTTCATTTTAAATTGATTTATTTTTGCACTTAAAAACAGCATTAATTTTTAAAAAACATAAATTTTTTTCTAATTTTTTTTTTTTTTCAAAAATATTGTCACAATTTTTTCAAGACTTCACTTTCTTTTGTTCTAGATTGAACACATATTTATTTTATTTTTGAACAGGGAAGTACTGGTCAAGCTTTAACACATCTAGATAATTCCACAAAGACAAATATAGCAATGGTATGGCAAGCACCAAGAGTGGCTCAAGGCCATGTCATGTTCAGGTAAGAGAAATAACTTTTTTTTTTACAGACCAAGCCCCAGTTTTACAATCATTTATTCAGTTGAGTGCACACTCAACTCAAATATTCCACTTTTTCTCTTATCAATATTTAAAAAAAAATGTTTTATGAAACAATGTTTTGTTTTGTTCAATAAATTAACACTAAACAATTTGAATATAACATCAGATATTCAATTTTAACTGTGTAATGTCTTACTAATTGAAATTGAAATATCTCTAATTTGAATTGAGTGTACACTCACTTGGGTAAATGATTGTGAAACTGGGGTCTGTCATTTTGTCTTAGTGATGAAATATATACTTATATATATACTTGAAGGTATAATGGTATATTTATGAATGTGACAAGACCCAGCCTTATTTCTTGTCTTTTGGCTTCAACAGAAGTTCTCTGTGGTCAGAGAATAGACTATGTATAAAATCTGTTAGACTGGTCATGTGACCAGTGTGAATCAAATTTGGAATTTCCAGGTTAAAGAGAGGGAACATGTTCATATCTTAGAAAGCACAAAATCAAGATGTTCTACTTGACAAACAGATCCTGTTTTCAGAAAATTCTAAATTATGCAAATCAATAATGTACTTAATAAAGCTTTTCTTAACCCGACACAACATTTTCTTGTGGCAACTTTCCACCTTTATGCTAGAAAAAATATCCCTTAAAATGGAAATATTAAACAAGAAAAGTAAGTTTCTTTTTTAGCTCACCTGGCCTAAAGGCTATGTAAGCTTATGGCATGGTGCCATATGTCTATGTGTGTGAGTGCATGTGTGCATCTGAAACTCACATTTTTGACATCTCCTCAGAAACTACCAGGCCAATATTGGTCAAACATAACATGAAGGGTTATTGAGGGGGGAGGGGGGAGGGGGGGGGCACTTTTTAAATTTGTACTTTTGGTTGCAGTGGCTGTAGAAAGTAGGTCACTGTGACCTAAATTTGAAAAAAACTTAAAAAATCTTCTCCTCTGAAAAAGTGGTAGACAACTTGATTTTCAGCTTCTCTAGAGTCTTAAGTATATAGTTTGTACAAATTATGAAATTTGGCTAAAAATAGGTTACAAGTTTTTGCATTTAACTTTGAAAATATCGTAAAATAGTTTCAAATGGTTATAAACTGACTCTTTCAACAGATATTGACATGGGGTTTGAAGTTTTGTTATTTTCTTGACCTTTAAAATTGGGTCAAGATAAAAAATCAAGGTCATGACCTAGTTTGTGATTTTTGCAGTTTTAGGCTAATTTCTTGCAAACTAAACAAGATATATTAAAGCAATACATTGAAAAATGTTTAGAATTATTAAGTCTAACAAGATACCAAGTTTTTTAATGATATCTGAATTAATGTAGGAGTTCTGGCCCCTCAAATAGTATTTTTTGCTTGAAAATACTGAAATTTTGAATTAGCTTAAAAAACTATTAACTGTTTGTATAGGCATTTATATTATAAAATTGTAGATATTGAAATGACAATCATTTTGATATATGGTTCAACATCATAGGTGCAAAGATCAAGGTCATAGCTGCATAAGAAGACTGAAATTGTTATTTATTTTGAAAACTATAAACTTTTTGTATATGCATGTAGGTATTGATATGACAATTGTTTTGATATATTGTTCAAGGTCATTGGCTCAAAGTTCAAGGTCATAGCTGCATAAGAAGACTGGAATGGTTAATTATCTTGAAAACTATTAACCATTTGTTAAGGCATGTATATTAGAATATCGTAGGTACTGACATGGCAATCATTTTGATATATGGTTCAAGGTCATATGTTCAAAGTTCAGGGCATAGCTGCATAAGAAGGCTTGAATTGTTAATTATCTTGAATCTTTTTGTAGACAAATGTAAAAGAATATTGTAGGTATTGACATGACAGTCATTTTGATATACATGTATGTTTTAAAGTCATAGTTCAAAGGTCAAGGACATAGCTGCATAAGTATAGTGAAATGGTTAATGATTTGGACATTATTTATTGTGCTATAGTTACTATATGCATATAAGCTACTTATAGATGATATGTGACCAGATATTTTTGATTGTGGCAATTCTAAATTTTAGAAAACTTGGAAAGTTTCTGTAATTAATATATTGTCTATTGCACTTTGCAAACAATTTTGGAAATATCACCAGGTGAGTGGTAAGGCCCATGGGCCTCCTGTCAATAAAAAAATAATAAGTAACTTCATGAAATAATCAATATAATTAAAATTTTAAAAAAGAAAAGAAAAGAAAGATAGAAATGTAAAACATCAATCTAGCCAAAAAGAAAACAAAAAAGAACAAAAGACATAAAACAGATCCTATTTAAAGTTGCTTTTGAAAATTGTTCCTGTAATTTTGCTTCATTTTTTGTTGTATTTATGGCATATTAGCAACTAAATGATGATTCATAAAATTACATGGTAAGCTAATTTTTTACATCAAAGGCACATGCTATTTACAAATTTTTTATACAAGGACATTTAGAAATTTGACTTGCCAACACAAATGTAACCTCAGTCTATTTATTTTTTGTTATTTTACTGTGATTATAATATTTTAAGCTATATTTCAGAGTGACTATTGTGGAGAATTTTTCTACTTACTGGGTTGGAGCTCATTCTCCTATCGTTTGGGATACAAGTAGTGGAGTGAGGTTTACTCAGCAGCAGATTCAGAGTGTGACAACAGCATTATCTCCAAAATGTACAGTTACAACTACACAGTCTCCAACAACTACAACAGCTGTGAAAACAACAGCAACTCCAACAACAACAAGTAGTACAACAACTACAACAACAACAGAAACAACCACAACCCCCACAACAACTACTACGACTCCCACAACAACCACAACTCCAACAACAACAACTACCACTCCAAAACCAACAACAACAACTACCACCACACAAAGACCAACAACAACAACAACAACACCACCTAGTACAACCACAACGAGACAACCTCCACCACAGGTAAGTGAATAAGTTATTTATTTCTAGTCTGATTAGAAATGCACTTTGTTTTATTGAAGAACATTTTTAAACATTTTTAATCAAAGTTGTTAATATAAAATCACCAACTTCACTTGAAGTCTGGAATATTTTGCTTTTGCTATTTAGCATTGTATTTAAATATAGCTTGTTACATTTAGTACATCTTTGATGCAACAATTTTTACAATTCTGAATTCTAATTACCTATTCAGCTTCTTATGAGTTTCACATTTTTTTACATGTATATGCATGGTATTTTTATTTATTCCAGCTACCAGAAATTTTCTGAACCATAGATGATTTTTAAAATGATTCTTTTATTGCTCATATTTTTGCTTACATTTTGCAAAGTTTATAATTATTTTAATATTTTAAAAGTGTTTTTTTTACTATCTAACTTTTTTTTCATTATATTTTGATTTATTTTATTTTTTGTTATATAATTGAAACCATTCATTCATGATGTAATAATCAAAATTATGCAACATCAAAATCCTTTAATATATTTGAATTTATTTGCTGAATAATTCTGTTATCTTCAGACAAAGTGTGAATATAAAGTTACAGTTTACAAACACAAACGAAAAATCATAAAACTTGCTTAATCAATAAACTGCTTTTTTTTTATATTTTATTGTAAAATCATTATCATTGTTTGTTGGTTTTATAAATAAATTAAGTTTAAATAAGTTAAACTTTCAAATTTGAATTCTGATTTTAAACAAGATAAGGACAACAACAGATATTAAAGAAGAAATAACAACAACAACAACAAGTTTACCACAGACAACAACATTACCTCTTAAAACAACAACACTGCCTCAAAAAACAACAATGTTACCCGTAACAACAGCAGTACCTAAAAAAACAACAACAGATTGGCTGATGGGATTCTTAGGTGACGAGAATATTGCTTCAACCACAAGATCAACTGATAATGTCATAAAGTCTACTGTATCATCTGTAACAGGCATGCAGAGTACTACACTAGATCTGAAAACCATGAGACCAAGTTCTACAGCATCACCCATGGTGACATCCAAAGACACAACCGTGTTGCCAGTGGCAACATCCACAGTTGGAATCCAGACATCATCCTTGCTGCCTCATCTGGTACGTACTACCAATACATTACATAGTTCTACTGGTATGGTTAATAACACTGTTTCTAACACTGAATCCACAGCAAATGTAGCATCCACTGTACCTGATGTTATATTATCCACAACTGTTACATCTACAACTAATGTAGCATCTACCAAGGAGCCAGGTGTTGTATTATCCACTACTGTGGCTCTAAATAGTAAAGGTCTGACCACTACTGAAAACAAGTTTAAATCCACTACTGCAGAAGTTGTATCCACAACAGTTCCACTGAGTCCAACCACATTATCCACAGCAGAAACTATAGTAAAATCAACTCCAGTGGTGACATCAAAGGCTACTACTTCAACAACAGCTGCAACAACATCAGCAAAAATTTCAACAAAAGATGTATCAACTATTATAAATGATAAAGTCAAAACATCCCCATTAGCAAGTGAAGAGAAGACAACTGCAATACCATTAGTGTCAACAACTTTAGGTGAGAAATCTGTGACATCAAATTCAACTGTAACATCAAGTCAGAGGTCAACTGTTGAAAAAGTGCAACCAACATCAGCTAAAAGTCCAACTACTGCAAAAATCACCACTACAACACAACGTGAGAAAACAACTAGAACAACAACAAATCCTGTTGGTAATCCAGTGTTAATGACAACAGTTGTCAATCCATCTTTACCAAATGTTACAGTAACAACAACAACAACACCCAACAATGTGAATCAAACAACATCAGATTATTTTTCAATCAAAACAACAATGGCTATAGATGTTGATGAAAAAGATTTGACAACAAGAAGTCATCCAACAATGAAAACAGACATAAAAGCTGCAAGCGTAAGTGAAATGCCTGTTACAGAGACATCTTTAAATACTAACAGCACATTACCAGTGTTAACAACAATACCTGCTGGTGATCTGAAAACTTTGTCTAATGTATCCATAGCAACAACAAGCTTATCAATAACAAGAGTGCCTGCTGGTGAACTGGAAACTTTGTCAAATGCATCCATGGCTACAACAGGCTTAACATTAACTACAGTGCCTGCTGATGATCTGGAAACTTTGTCTAATGTATCCATGACTACAGATAATTTAACCTCTGCCATGGCAACCACAACATCACAACAAAAAACAGAAACACATACATTGTCTATTGCAACAGATAGTTCTAAAACAGAATTAAATAAAACATTAACGACATCACACATTTTCCCGACAATCAATGAAACTACTTCCATTTTTATAAACACATCATCACAAGCTACAACAAACAGCACAGTGTCAAATCAAAAAGACAAAGTATCTACCACAACACATGTTGCAGACATCATTTCATCAACAAATGTACCATTAATGACCACATCAAAAATGATACCCACTACAAAAGAACCGTTACAAACAACATCATCTCCAAAGCAAACACAAACTTCTTCCACAATGGCTAATTATAATGCTTCAACTGTATCAAAATTTCTGATAAGTTCAACTTCAGAAAACAATAAAGATGCACATACTCCAACAACCAAATCAATCCCAACCAATCCCAGCTTCACTACAAGTAAACAACAAACATCTAATCAACCACATCTTGCCACATCTTCTGTGGCAGTGTCACCACCATCTACATCAACATCAACAGACATGTCCACATCCTCATCAATGGCAAAATTCACATCAACACCAACATCAACATCCATATCCAAATCCACATCAACATCAACATCCATGGAAAAAATCCACATCCAGTTCAACATCAACATCCATGTCTACATCCACATCCCTGCACAATGAATCATCACCAGTAGTGGCAACATCCAGTTACCATTAAAACAAGCCCACTGTTATCTTCCACACAGATACCTTTATCAGTATATAATAGAACAAGTTTACAACCACAACTAACCACTAAAAACAAATTATCAAAAATTTTATTATCAGACATTATAACAACACCTTCAAATCTTTCCAGATTGCATGAACAAACAGCTACCAAATCTCAGGTACAAACTCTGGGAATTTCCACATTGATACCAACAATAGCACCAGTTGAATCCACTTCACACAATCCTGTATCCACTCATTTTTTATCTACCAAGGCAGGAATGCATATAGTTAGGCTTTCGGATCTTGTGCCATCCTCAGCATACACTCTTACAATAACTCTGCCAACATCTATAGAATCTACTTCACAATCAGTCAAAACCATCAGTACTATTGCCAACATCTACATTTAGCTCAAAATCCTCTTTAACATCATTTAGGAAATTAGATACACAGACAGTCAAGTCCCCAGTAATTTTACCTACATTAATATATAGTACTAACTCTACCTTTCCACTATCTACCAAATTTAACCCAAAGTCAGTTTTAAGTGCTTCAACTTTGGTGCCATCCTCTACAAACAGTGATAGATCCACTTTGATACCATCCACCAAATCTGAGTCACAATCAGTAAACCCCACAACACTGGTGCCATCCTCCACAAAAGGTGCTAAAATAACTTTGTTGCCATCTTCTAAATTGCAAACATCATTGGCACCAGAAGTCAAGCAATCCACAACAGCATCAATCTCCACATATCTTGACAAATTCACAAATACTTTACAAACAAAAACAGTTGTTACATCAACCAATAAAATGTCAACAATCTCTACAATTAACAATCCAAATCATATAAAAAACAAAGCAGGAAATGTTACATCACAAGTACCTAAACCAGGAAAACAAAAATCAAGTGAAAACAATCCATAAAGATGGAAAACCACAAACAAAACCCATCTCTGCATCATTCACTCAAGTAGTTGAAAGCACATATCAGTCTGGTCTAGATTATGAACAAATTAATCAGCACACAATCCCTGGTGAAGTTTCACATATACCTAAAACTACCTACCACACCAACACAGAACCTAAACAACACATGTCACAAACCAGCACTATTACATCAGCACATATACCAATCATCCAGTACATTGCAAAAACAGATGCCAAAAAACAAGTCTCAACAAGTACAATGACCATGGCAGCAAAAGGACAACCTTCATCAGGGGCAACTGTTACCATGGGAACAGCTGATAAGCCATTGGTAATTTTGATTGATATGTAGAAGGTGTGGCTTAATGACCTTGCTTGTGTGGAATGCTTACAGTTGTAGAAATCCCCTGTGAAATTTGGATCGTAACATTTGTCAAGGATCCAATGTAAAATCCTTTGTTAAATCTGCAGAAATGTGAATTGTAATGGCATTATCATATTTAATTTTGTCACATGAATGAAAAATTTGTGGAATGAGTTGTGCCTGGTCAAACAAAGAATTGCATTTTTGCATTTTTTGTTAATATATAATATTGTGACTACTAAGCATTTGTTTTTTTGGTTTTTTTTTTTTTTTTTTGGGAGGGGGGGAGGGGTATCTTTATATTATTGCCATGACAACACAGTTCTGCAGATGAACAGATTTTTGTATTTTATCAGTGCAAAAGAAAAACAAAAATTCAATGTAGAATTCCATGTTTACTTTCGGAGTTTGGAAATCGAAAATGACCCTTTTGTGATTAATTTATTCATCTCTCAATAATTTATTAATGTTATTAGTTAGTTATTTAAATTAATTTATTAATTTTATTAATTTTATGTACATGTTTTTGTTGTTGATGTGTTTAATGGAGTCCCAGATATATATTTTTTGCCACCTGTAAATTAAATTTTTCATATTAAATGACTATGATATGAATTCTTGTAGTAATTTGTTAAATGTTTTTTTTGAAATTTCTTTAAAATAAGTCTTAAAAATGGAAAATGCTTCACTTTTTACTTTTCACTCTGTCATTGCACTTTTTGCATATTTAAATTGAATATGGTGTGACTCTTCTAAAATTTATTTGTAAAATACTTACGATTTTGAAAGCTTTTGTTTGAATTATTTATTAAATGTATATTAAGTTGATTAATTCAGACAAGAGAATCCATTCATTTATATTTTTATTTTTTACTTTAAATCTTATCTTATATACATGTACCAGTATTATAATCTACAAAATGGTCACCCAAAATATTGCTGTGTAACTTTTAAAATAGTCTACAAAATGCTCACACAAATATACTGCTGTGCAACTATGATAGTAACTTTAGTTTTCTCAAAATTAAAAAAAATGATTAAAAAAAAGTTACTATGGTAACAAAACAAAGATAAAGAGATTTTAGTAGTATGTCAGAAAAAGAGATCTACTAGTCCTACAAATACACATTAATGTTAAAATATTTTTGTCGATAACAAGTTTGACCTATCTGCAAGACCATTCATCTTTGAATGTTGAATTGACATTTTATTGAATACAATAAAACAAAATTAAAAATCTTGTCCTTTATTTCAATATTGCTAAAATAATTATTAAATACAATAAATAAATAAATATATATATATAAATAAATAGATAATCGAAATTTCAAAAAATTTAACAGACACAATCGCAGTCTAATGTTATTATTCAGATATATCTCTCAAATGTTGATAAATATCTAACATCTGTCAAATTGTACATGCACATAGATAATATTTAATTAGTCAGACAATGACCATTTGCTAAAAAGAAAAGGTCAAAGGTTAAACTGTGACAAATAGCAACAATTTTTTTTTTCAAATTTCTCGGAAAAATTCATAAAAATTTATAAGTATTAGAAACTTTGTTCTTCTTTAAAACCAGGACATACAGGACCATTGTGTGACTAGTGATAAGAAACCTCAATACCTGTTGAATTTATATGATATATGATATTTATGATATTGAATTGCCAGACAATTGACTAAGATTTAAGGCCATTGGTTCAATTTGTGATCTGTTCTTTCGCCAAGCACTTGGCATTATGAATTGAAAGTCACACTTTCGGATGGGAACTTAAAACTTAAACGAGGTCCCATGTCACAGCAGGCAGTGGCATGATAAAGCAGCCTGCTGTATAATGCCATCAGCGCAACACACAGGCAAATTTCTGCACTTTCACCTACAGCTGGTGACTTCTGGATATAAGTGAAATATTCCTGACTGGGACGTTAAACACAATTATTCAAGTCAACTCAGTTTATGCTCTTGACCTGAGAGGGACTCCATACTTTTTGTTAATGTATACTGTCTTTTACCCAAAAGGGTGTGTTTGGAGTACTGCCAACAGGGCTTAAAAATACAGTGGAAACTACCAGTAATGGTAAAATGCTGGCATTCTTTTTAATAACAATTTTTTAGTTTTACCAATGGCACCATTGATAGCTTGCAGCAGCTGGCATTTTGATGGTGCACAATGACCCAGTCGTCAGTATTCCAAATTAATACCAGGTTCCTTTTAATTATGTATGTATTGTTATATGTGTGAGTTAATTATGCGAATATTACTTGTGATATCTTAAATCTCATTGTGATAAATAAATTATTTATTTATTTTACATGCATGAATAATTATTGTGATATACAAAGTATTAATTTATTAATTTGCATGAATAATTAAAAATAAAATAACATTAATAAATGAAATGTAATTTACGCAACACCTGAATTTGGATTTTATTTCTCCAAAAAAATTGCATAAATTACATGGGTTTTACATGGTACTCTTGTATGCAAAGTAGTCGTAGTTATTGTAGTTTGAGCATGTTTAGAAGCTAATTTAGAATAAAACATAACATTGAACTGTATAAAAGTGTTTTGATATGTTTGTTAGCATTTGTACATTGAATTTAAATATAATGCCATAAGTTCAACAATGTAGGATGTCAAATCCACATATTTTTATTGAAATATTAACTTTGTGCTATTAAATTATAATCTCAGCCAACAATGGGGTTCAACACCCTACAACATATTATCCTATAACTTAGTGCAGAACAATTATTCCTATTTGATATGGAATAAAATAATTAAAAATTTTCTTGTTAAAAAAGTTAGCCATGTTCAACTGGTTGTTTTTCATTGAGCAAGAGGCTCTTCCAGCAATCGATATTTTCCATCCTTTATTTGTTACCAATCAGATCACAGTATGTAGTTTTGTACTTGTCAGTCAACTGGTAAAGTGCTCAACGGACTTGTCACTTTAAGAAGACTGTTGTTCATGAGGGACACATTGAGAACAATTTACCAGTCAAATAACAAACATAAAGTCGTTGTCTGTGTTCCAATTGGTCGAAAATAAAGGTGGTAAAATATTGTTGACTAGAAAAGCATCTTGCTAAACAGAAATACCGGTAACCAGTCAAATAGGGCTAATGTTATTCTGGGATTTTGTGAGATAAATATTTTCTGAATTGTATCGTACCAACATAATGAGCTAAGAGCTACTGATTGGCAAAGAATGCAATCCAGTCCCATTTACTACCCAATTGTACTTTTAAAATTGTGTAGATTTTAAAAAAGTTTATTTTACAACTAACTGTATGAGGAATAAGTTGCAAAGATAATTTAAAGATCATTTAAATAATGAAGATACAATTTCAAAAAAAATTTACCTAGACCTAAAAGTTTTTTTTTTTCATAAAATATTTATATGTGATGTGAATAGAGACAAAGCCATTGAGATTTAAAATTTAAACAATGACAACTCTTATCTCTAATTACTGGTTAATGTTGCTAATTCAGATCACTTCAAGTTGTTTTGTTATGTTTTGTGCCAATAAAACAGTAAACCTAAAATATATTATTTTACAAATTCATATTTTTTTAGGAAAGAAATGTTTAAGTTATTAATTCTGAAAAAATTTTTAATGAAAGGTCATTTAAATTTTCTTGTTAATTCTTGATTAAATTTTGTATAAAATTTTTTCTACATTTCATTATATATGTTTTATTACCAGTACATGTATTTTATATAACAGTATTTAGTTCTTGTCAATTTGGCAAAACCCCCCCCCCCCAAAAAAAAAAAAAAAAAAAAAAAAAAATACAACAACTTTCTATTGTATTGACTTCTTAATTTATAAACAGCTGACCAGTGACCAGTAGGTTTTTTCTAGGTCATCTATACACCCTTTTTAATTTTTTATATATCTAATGTATGCATTTATTGGCTACTACTGTAGTTGACCTTACATCAATCATGGTAAATTTTTCCAATATTTCACTGACACTTATTTTATGACCATAGTAATGATCTACTTACCATCACCCAGTACATATATGCTGGTCAGTACAAGTGCAAAAAAGCTTAACATGTCCAAACCTTATGATGACCACTAATTAATCAATGGTTGATTGACAGACTGGACATTGATTATCAAATTACATACCAGAGTTATGTGTTTTGACCCTACAATACCATGAATTAAAACACAAAGTTTAAACACTCCACACTTTCTTTCTCAATGTTTATAGACATATTTACATTATTTTTTTTAATTTTAAACTCTGCCCTTTTTGTCTCAATGTTTGTATATATATATATATAAGGTAAATTATCTATCTCTCTCTTTAAACCTCTGCCCTTTTTCCTTTTTGTCTCAAAGGTTTTAGACCCCATACATTTCTTTCAATCTCAAGTTTAAAATTATAATTTTAAATTCATGGTTTCTTCCTAAATTTTAAGATAAATTTTGTTTTTCACCTCATTTTTTTCATCTTAAAGTTTAAGGTCAATTTTCTCTTCAAATTTTAAACCACACCCCTTTCATTTTAGAGTTTTAGGTCAATTTTATCTTCAGATTTTAAACCACATCCCTTTCTTCATAAAGTTAAGGTCAATTTTGTCTTCAGATTTCAAACTGTAATCCTTTTTCTTTTTTTTTTTTTAAATTAATTAAATGTAAGATGCCAGGCATACTCAGTGACTTTTAATTGTTAAAAAAAAATTATGATAGTTTCAGTTAATAAGAGAAATTTGGTAAAAATCTTCAGCATTAGAAAATTTCTTTTATCTTAAATTAGCAATTTGCTTGTTTGCATATTTGCAAAAAAACACTTATAAATAAAAACAGTAAATAATTAATGTTTGTAAGTATAAAAAAAAGGATATGGGTAAACATCATTATATTGTCATAATATTTCCATGAAATCTTGGTTATAAGAGGATTTGGTAATAAATCAGAAAAAAAAAAAAACAAAACAAAAAATATATATATATATATTTGCAAAAGTTGAAACATAATACTTAAAAAAATTCTTAAAAATCAGAAAAACTACAAATTAATTTAGGTAGATTATAGCTTTCTAGTAATATACATGTACCAGTATATATAATTCAGCATGTTGATTCAAGCTTGGTGAAATTCATGTCACTTATGGCCTGTAAAGCATACACAAGACTATACTGATTACCTTGTGGATAAGATAAAATTATTTCTTACAAAATAACGATAATGTATGTTCAGTATTATTGATTTTTATACATGTATATAAAAAAAAGGTTTGGTTGAATTTAAATTTTGACGTTTATTTTGACTTTAACTTGCTATCAATGTCAAAAAATAAATAAATAACCAACGAAGGCAAATAAATGTCAATAATTTACCATTATTGGTAAGGTCTTAAAACTTGTTTTTTTGATGGTTCAGCTTGGCAGTTGGACTTTAAAAAAGAACAACTGTGATATGAGAAAGATGATTGGTTAAATGATTGTAATAGGGTTTTGACCAAATATGAACTTTTTATTACATACAGAATCATATTTAACAAAAAGTAAGGCAGAATACACTCCATATAAATTATCTGCTCAAGTCCTTAAGTGTACATTTGTGACTACCGTAGTTATTTTTCTACACACATGTATTAAACTTATTTAATAATATTTACAATTAAATTGAAATTTTCAGAATTATCATAGTTTAATAGTGCTAATCCATAAATTCACATGTTACAGAAAGATCATGGTATTATACTATGCCATTGGTGCTTGTCAGAGAACCATGTGATCAACAACTCACAACATATGTGTGAAAAAATTTGGAAAATGTTTCATTGCAAATTCTTCAAATAACTTTTTTTTAACTTGAAAATAGAAATATTTATTCTGCACAATAAATGGGGGTGGGGTGGGGGGGGGGGGGGTAGGGGTGGGGGGGGGGGGGGGGGATCATCATTGCCCCGAGGAACCCCATCTCAAAAATTGACCCATTTTTTACTGATGTCATGTTTGTTTATTTGTTTATAAAGATTTTATCACCCTTCATGTGTCATTGTTTAACTTGTATAAAGAAACTCAAATGATTTGAAACCTCCATTACCAAGTGGTCTAAAGCAAGTGCTACATGTCCTAGCACCTCTTATCAGGTAGGAACCACTGCGGGAGCTCAGTTGGTAGAGTGCTTACTCCGTAAGTGGAATGTCGTGGGTTGACCCTTGGCCGGGTCTGACCCAAGACTTAAAAGTGGGTAGTGACTGTTCTTTCGCCAAGCACTCGGCATTATGAAATGAAAGTCACGGTTCTTTTGAATGGTAACTTAAAGAAATCGAGGTCCCATGTCATGGCAGGCATGGTATGATAAAGAACCCTGCTGTATAATGCCATCAGCGCAATGCACAGGCAAAATTTCTGCACTTTCGCCTATAGCTGGCGACATCTCGATATAAGTGAAATATTCTTGATTGGGACGTTACACACCGTTACCCAACTCTAACCAGGTAGGTTTAAATCCCACTCAAATTCCTAGTGTTAGAAAGTTTGATAGGTTGCCTGCCAGTGGTTTTCTCGAGGCACTAGGATTTATTTTTTCATTATCGCTAAACTGACCATTTTCATATACATTGGAATAAATCCTTGAGTGGGACGTGAAGCTCCATTTATCAACTACACTGCACTACTAATTTGGTGTGTTGTGCAGGTTAAAGATTAAAAAAAAACACAACTTGTTTACAATCTACTGCAATTTTTAAGACTGTATGTCCAGTCAAAGATAACATTGTAAAACAACACCCCTTTATGTTTTTGCAAAACTACTCTTTTTATTTCATAAAGAAATGAAAATTAATCTATTTTCCCTGGAAAACATCATTTATAGAATAACATCAAGTAATGTTTTCTAAATCAATTGGCAATTACAGATCCTTAAGGAAGTTTAAGTTGTCATATGGTTGCCATGGGAACTCTAATATTTACATATGTATGTACTATTCCCTATTGCAATTGTAAAAATAAACATATACATTGTATAATACTTGTGCTGAATTATTTTGGGAATTTACAAAGTTTTTAAATTTATTTTCAAATGTTAGTTTCAGTTTTAGGTTTATCTTTCATTATTGTTTTAAAAATACTAAACTTTTGTTAAACTTTTTGTTATGCATTTATATATAATATACAAAAAGTTATTAAGATAATTTTCTGTATTAGTCACCTAAACTCCTACCCCATAATGGAAAATATCTGTCTTAATACAAAATCAGAATATTTACTGTATTCCTGCATAACAAATTATTTGTATGGGAAGTCTGTTTATATTTACAGAAAAAGAAACAAATCACTCTTGTACAGATGCTAGTGTGAGATAGTTTGTCAGTTTGCTTTCCGAAGGTCGGTGGTTTAGTCTTCCAAAGACATGATGGCTTAAATGATATCGAATATTTTCAACATGGTAACATTGCAGTTTCTATGGAAACCAATTGCAACTTCCGTGGCATTAACTAATTCAAATGTCTTACTTGGAAATTGAAAAATTTTCCTATGGCATCCAGCAGTTCTTCAGATAGTCATGATCCTAATATTGTAAAATATTGTGTTTTTACCATAACTTCTGGAAATAGTAGGTATAGATTGTTCTTAAATATTGCTTTTAAATGTTACTTGCTATACCTTAACACTACTTTTTTAGTTATTCAAATACTGAAATACATGCATATAGAATTGGTCTTGTTTTCAACATAATGTACTGTTACAGGGAACCACATTTCCATATGATCCAGAATGTAACAAATCGAAAGGCTGTTTCCATGACTGCAGGGGCCAGTTTTGTACATATCGGATTTCCTGGAAAGACAGAGGCTCAGAGATGGATTTCCAGATGAAGGCAGTTGTTCCTAACCTAGGGGATAAATGGATTGCTGTTGGATTTTCATATGATCAGCATATGGTATGGATAGTCTCTCTCTCTCTCTCTCTCTCTCTCTCTCTCTCTCTCTCTCTCTCTCTCTCTCTCTCTCTCAATACTTGATAAGTGATATATAAATGTATAAGCTATTTTAAAATTTCAATTCACTTTTTTTTTAAAAAAAAAAAAAAAAAAAAAAGCTTAACATAATCCTTTAAACATTTTGAAATAAAAGCTGCAGACAAAGGTTTTACATGGTGAGAATACAAGGTCTTATGCAAAAATATTCTTTTAGGACTATTTGTATGAACATAGTTCTTGAGTATTTAAAGTGTCGTTGGTTGGCTTACCCTTGTTCAGGTCATAAAAAAACATTGGCCATATTTTCTAAACTTAGGTCAATATTATAACATGCCAGTTACTTGATTTGTTTGATTTTAAAAGTTCTGTATTAGGTCAAAGAAAAAACTAAACCAGAAAACTAGGTTTGTTCAAAACTTAACAAGGACTCAAAAGATTTGCCAGGTCTGGCACACAGGCAATAAATTTGCCAGGTCTGGCACACAGGCAATAACTTAATGTGGACAAAATTTTGTTTTTCGAACAATGACACAAATGCCTGTTCTAGATGAACATTGGTTCTTTTTTTAAGATCCTGACATATATATGTTAAAAAATATGTTTTTTCATCTTTATTACTTTCTATGTTCATCTATCTATTGTTCATACTTTGGTTTTCAAGCAACAACTTTCATTACATTCACTAATATTGTTCTCATATTCAGATTTAATTTCGGAATTCCTGTCATTACAAATCTGAGAAAGTTTGTCCTCTTGCTTGCCCAATGTCTTGTTTTCTCTGGGCAAAATGGTTTCCTTGATCATTCCAGAACTGACTGCCTTGATAAAAATAAAGAAATTTTGACTGGGGTTTCAAACCAAATTACTCAACTCCCCTCATTAGCAGTTTGGCACAATTTTGGTATTAGGTATCTTGCATGTATAGTCATGCTCTAAAATTATTTAGAATATATATTTTACGATATTTTCCAGGGAAGTGACAGTGTAACGGAATGTGTAACAAACAGAGGTCAGGTCAGTGTGTTTCAGTCGTATAACCTGGATACACATGCTAACGCCAGGCTTAGAAATGTAAGTATTTGACATAGTATTTATAAACTTAAAAAATTTTAGTTTATAATCAGCCCCGAAGCAGTTGTCTAGTCTCAACTTGTTTGATTAGAGGCATTCATCGAAAGGATTTCTTAAACAGAGATTAAATATCAATAACATTATTGAAATATAGAGAAAATGGAACTTGGAACTCTTAAAAAGAAGTGATTAGTGAAAAGTAAAAAATTAGGTCATTGTAAAGAGGTTACTAGGTAATTGTATTTGGCTAATATATTCAAAAACGAAGAAGAACATATCCTGAAAATCGGAATTCTGAGATATTCAGTTTTCTAGTTTAAAACCTTCTTGAGATGCCAAATAGTTTATCTTCATGGTTAACTTAAAGTTTTGAATTACACGGTAATTAAACTTGTAAAATGCACCTTATTGCATTCTAGATTGCTTAGCAATGTGGAAGGAGAGTTATCTAACCGTATGAGTTATGAAACCATAGCAAACCATGTCTAGATTATTGTGCCACATGCTTCATGTTGATTGGTCAGTTAAATTTAGTATATTTGCAGTATATTTTTCTGTAAGAAGTAACCATGAACTGCATTATGTCTGTTAGTTTTTTTTTTTTTTTTTTTTTCTTCTTTTTTCTTTTTTGTTGTTGTTGTTGTTGATATTTTATTATAACTTATTCAATTTTTTTTTACATTTCAGCCAAAATTTGGATTAAGTAATGAAGCTGGTTCAATGGTTGATGGAATTTTTACTTGTCAATTCACCAGACAAAAAATAGTCCCTGCAGAAAGCCGATTATTTGATTTAAATAAAGATTGGTATATGTTATTTGCTCATGGCACAGCTATTGCAGGTAGGTCTGTTGCAAAGTTTTTTATTTTTTTGTGCTTTTGAAAATTCCATGAAAGCTGTTTTGGTTGCACTCCTGGTTCATAATGTTATCCATGCACATAGTTTCATATTTTGCACCTACAAAAAACACGGAACTTTATTCACGTATAACTGTCCTTTTTGATTGATCGATCCACACCCACACAATAACTTGATCTGTTTTTGACATGTATGACACATATTGGTGGAATTGGTAATTGGTCCTTATCATGCTTGTAAACAATAACTAACGCAAACACACATTAGATATATTACCATATTTATGAATTGGAGATATCGGCAGAAAATTCAGTTACAAAAAAAAGTGATTGTTTTTAATCTGAACATATCTTTAATCATTTTTTTCTGATGAAATTATACACAGTACCTGTTAAAATAAAGTGCTTTTACTTTGTTCTGTAAATTCCTGCCCTCTCCCTTTTACATATTAGTAAAAACAAAAATTATTGCCATTGGTCATGTTGATATCTTGGACGTACAATTTGTTATCTAAAGTTATTTTTTGTTTCTGGTAATGCATTTTGTTTCTTTTAAAGATACTTTTGGTAGTCAGGAAGGTAGGTGTTAAATTGTACTGTTTAAATTTAATGGGCTTCACCAATATACCATGTAATATGTACCCAATATTGTTTGTGCAGGACTGTTATATTTCATGTACATTTATATAGAATTGCAAAATTTGATGATGATGCAAATGTTTTCCATAACCAGTAATAATGACAGTTCCTCACAAATGTTTGGGGGGGGGGGGGGGGGGGGGAGTCACATGGTATACTGGCATATCTCTTTACTGTTAGGTTTTAGGGGTTAGAATAATCTGTTCTAACAGGTACTTTACAAATATATGCATTTATGGTAGGAATGACTAATTAAAGCTCATAGATCTTAACTGTAGTTTGTTGGTCCTTTGTGCATGTGTGGTTACAACAGGGCTGTCAGTCTAATTTTGGGTCAAAAAATCAGATCTCATTTTCAAGTTTAAACTAATAATTATATATTCTCAAATATTTTGGTGATTTTTTAAAATTTGAATTAAAAACATTTTGCTAAATATTTTCACTACTAGATTTTTCCCCCCAGGATTGCATGAACCATTGCAGACCCAGTTCAGTAAAAGCGTGTGATAGTCCTGTACCTATAGTTCATAGATTGTCAAGATATGTTGTATTCTTTATGAATGTTATGTTTTCTGCATGATACTTTGTAGAAGTTAAAAAGATATATCGATAAAAAAATTATTATTTATAATCTTAAATAAGTTTAAATGATAGTAATTAAAGTTATAAGAATAATGCCGTAATAAACTTAAATCATTGGATTCCGTACCCAGTACGCCGTGGCAAAAATGACGTATCTGTATGATTTCATGGCTTCATATAGGATAAAAAAAACATTAATTATTTGTAAAAAAAAAAAAAAAAAAAAAAAAAAGAAAGTTTTTTTCAACACATGTTGTGAAATGAAGTCATTGCCTTTATGTCACAGTAAAGATTATTAAAATTTAATTTAGGCAGTCAGTTCTGTGGTGGTGGCGGTGGTGGTGATGGTATTAGAGTAAAGCAGAGTTCCTGGAGAAAACCACTGACCTTTGACATTTTTTTATATTAGGATCAGAATGTGCTTCCAATAAAAAAAGTGGGAGTTGCTTTAATCCATAAGTGATTAACTTATATCTTCAAGAGAGACCACCTTTATAACACTTATATCATCAATAAAAGAGGTTCTGATTATAAACAAATAATGTCAAATGAACAGTATAATAAGCCTGTACATCTAATCCATCAAGGAAACACTGAGGCTCAATCAGCATACAGGACAAATCATGGTAACAATGCACTAAACTATTAAACTAAGGTATCTGCTTCTGTTGTATGAGGCATCAAGTTCATAAAAACAGAAAAAATCTGTTTGCTCAACTCTATCATAATTTTTTAGACCTGAATGTTTCTGGTGTAAAACATCACTGTGTAGTAGATATGTTAGAGACAGATTTATGTTTAATTATGTTGCATGTTCACTATACTTGGTGTCAGTATATTCTTATATTTAACCAGTTTCAAGTGAATTCATTCGTTATTTTTTGTGAAAAGGTTTTTTTTTTTTTTTTTTTTTTTTTTTTTTTATGTCAAAATTCAAATTTATGATTAATCAATTAAAAACCATCATTACACCAATGCAATTTTTTATACAAACTCCTTTTGATTATAACATAAAACAATGTTATATGAAAAAATTCAGTGTTCAATACACATATGTAGTAAGTGGGGTTATTTTGGCCCTGACCGTGCAAGGAAAAATAGGGACAATGTTTTCAAAAATAAAATCAAAATAGCATTCTTTGATTTATTTGTTTTTAATATTTTGATGATTATACAGACACCCATCTCAATTATTGTATTTCATTTATGTCATAAAGATGTTAACATTTGTGAATATGGTAAAACTGGATTAACTCAGCACAAAGATTGTAAAAATAGGTAAAGCTGACCCAAATAATTTTTTTTTTTTTTTTTGTGGGACAGTTTTTTTAAGCTAATAGCACAAGGGCTCCTTCTAGATTGAACACTGAATTTTCAATCACAAACAAGAGATTAAAAGATTAAAATACACAAAAATTTTAGTCTTTCTGTTTTAATAAAGTCACTTTAAACCGTTTGACTGAGAACCAAAAAGAAAAAAATATTCCAAATATCTCGGATTTATTATTCTCACTTTCCAGTTTACACTTAAACATGTTTATTGGTTTACCTAATTTTTCATTTGTCATTTGTAACAGGGTTAGTAGCAACATTTGCTATAAGACTTCAACCTAATAAGCATGCTATTTCTAAACCAAAACATATAAGACTGTATAAATATTGTGATGTTTTAATATGATTTATTGATAATTATGAAATTTGAACACTGATATTTTACTTTGTTGTTTTTTGAATAAAATGTACCATTATCTGTTTCAATATACTTTCATATTTCTATTTATATACCTTGTAGACATTAGATAATGGAATTTTAACTTTTATTTTAGCAATGAAGTTACCACATTCATATAATCCTAAACCGGTGGTGTCTAACAAACGGATCAATCTCCAAGAGTATTTATTGAATGCACCAACTACAACAACCACAACAGCAGCCACCACAACTACCACAACAACCTCACCACCAAAAACAACCACTAAATCTACAACAACAACTACCACACCCCCTACTACAACCACAACTAGAACCACCTTGCGTCCAATAGTTCCACCTGTAGAACCTCAAAGACCTACCACAAAGACATATACTGAAGTTGTGGCAAGCACAACCACCACCATTAAACCACCACAGGTAAGTTGACTCATTTACAGAAAAGACCAGGCCTCAGTTTCACAATCATTTACATAGTTTAGTGTACACTCAACCAAAATTAGGGAAAATGTATATGTATTTCAACACCATTTTTTTGAAGACATAACACAGTTAAAATTGAATATCTAATGTTATATTGAAATTGTTTTGTGTAGATTTGTTGAATAAAACAAAACATTGTCTCATAAAAATTCAATTTTTTTAAATTATTTCCAAGAGAAAAATGGGAATATTTGAGTTAAGTGTACACTCAATTGAGTGAATGATTGTGAAACTTGGACCTGAGAAAAAGTACTTCATAAACAAGTGACCTTTATATAGAGGTTCTTGGTTGAAATCTGCATCAAAAGGGATATTAACATACTAGTTCCAATGAACAGTTGGTCTTTATATCGAGGTTTTTTGGGGGTAAATGTATGAAGCAAAATGACTTAAAAACTATTTCTATTGGCTTTGATTAGAGATAATCAGTAATCCTGGTTTTATGGTAGGTTTCTCACCCCATTTCTACAATGGCTTCTTAAAGAACTGTAAATACTGTCTAGCAATTTTTTGACCATTTTGTAAAAAAAATATGAGTTTTGCAGTCAGTTATCTCTGCATGAACAATAAACATCTCTTCATACTTTTGGTATTGTGCCATGATGTATTGCCTTATGTTATTACAAATTGCTTTACTGTAAAAGCTGGTGATGTGTAAATAAAAGTGAAATGTAATAATAAACTTTAACTTAACCCAATTATTGAACAGCTGATTCAAAATTCAAAATCAGTTTCTATAAATTGACAGTTGACATATTCTCTCTCTCTCTCTCTCTCTCTCTCTCTCTCTCTCTCTCTCTCTCTCTCTCTCTCTCTCTCTCTCAGAGTCTCTCTCTCTCAGAGTCTCTCTCTATCTCTTGGGCCTAGTTGGCTGAGTAGTCTAAAGCGGTGCACTTACGGATCACAGTGCCTCTCACCGCCTGGGTTTGAATCCTTCTTGGGAGAGATCCTAGTGTGAGAAAGTTTGTCAGTTCGCTTGCCAAAGGTTGGTGGTTTTCTCCAAGCACTCCGGTTTCCTCCACCATCCCAGAACTGACCGCCTCGAAATAAGTGAAAGAATCCTGACTGGGGCGTAAAACACCATTACTCCACTCCACTCCACTCTCTCTCTCTCGCTCATATTAAAGTTCTTATATTATTTGTTTTTCAGCTTTTAACAATCATACAGAAAGATTCAACCTGTGGTGTTATAAAGGGATGCTATGAGAAATGTCGAGGGGATGAGTGTAGTTTTATTGTGTCGTGGAACGATCAAGGTGACACAATTGACTTTGAAATCAGAGCACAAGTTCCTCAAGATAATGGTGATCACTGGGTAGCCATTGGATTTTCAGGAGATGAAAATATGGTAACGATAAATTTGTCTTTCTTTGTTGCTATGGTGATGGGACTCCAAAGTTAAAATTACCAGGTGAGAGGGATGTTTCAGTTATGTAATAAATGCAAGATGCATGCAGTATCATGTAAATAGATAATAAGTTAAAGATTACTTAATGTGATGCAGTGTTTTAGTGGATAAGGTCATATCTTTCAGTCTACACATGTAATTCCATTTTTTTCACTATGTGAGATTATGGGGTTTATTGATAAACCATGTGTTCAATAACCCATACCTTTCATGAAGAATATGATGGAAAACATTTACATTGCAAATTTCTGGAATAATTGAAATATTGTTTTATGGAAAATATCAACTAATGCATTTCTATACCCAGTGGAAATACCAGTGATAATTCCATACACTGATGAACACAAATAAATTATAATGATGATAAATTTTGGTGTTTTGTACTGGTATACAGTATCTCTGGGTCTAATTGTCCAAAGCTTCATTAGTTTAACCAAATAGTCAGTGAAAATTCAAAACTTTATTAATATAAATTAAGCATTGAATCTTATTTTCATTTGGGTCATTGAGAAATAACCTGAATGGATGCTGTGCACACTGTGTAATTTGAGAGTGGAATTACGCAAAAGTTTGCACAGTGTCCACAATAATTTGATGCAGTTTTTGCTTTCAAGAACTTCAAAACAAGGTAAAATGATGCACATTAAAATTAAATTGTTCTAGATTACGTCACAAACACTTCAGCAAGTGAGTTCGAATCATTGAGAATTGACCTGAATGTAATTTCGCTTTTCATCCAATGAAATTGTTAGAAATTCGTCAAATTTAATTATATACATTTAAGGTTTTAACTTTAGTTGTTTCTACTTAAAAAAACAATTGTACGATTTTTCTTCTGAACGGAAATCTAAAAAGAATATTGAGATACACAAGATGCAAATTTTTCACTAACCAACTTGTTAAGCTAACAGAACTTTAAACAAATGGGCCTTGTTTGTCATAGCAAATTTTTGCACTATTGATCGAGTGGTTTTAAAGTAACTTAAAGGGGGTTGTATAAAAATGGAATATAGAAAGTATGTAGGTGAACCGTACCTGCATTCGTGTTTTATGGTCTAGCTGTGTGTCACATACATTTGATAACTATGTACATGTATCATCTACTTTACAGGGTAATGACAATGTCATAGAATGTGTTAGTCAGGATGGAATGATTGACGTCTATCAATCATATAATACAGGTGATAAACATAACGAGAGATTAACCCAGGTGAGTTAGTACACTTTTATATATATTATGAAATCCTCATATGTTAATGATTATTAATACATTGCAAATGATTATGTGATCCATGCATCATTGTATATAAATTTTTGTGTGCCCTTGCTTTATGCTTACATTTTTTTTTACTTGTTTTTGACCATACTTGCTGTAATGAAGTTTACCACACCCACCTACAGTTTTTACTCTCCATCTTATGATCTTACATTCCAGTACTATGAATGCCTCTGTAAGCTATTTACTCTAAATTTGATGATTTACATTTTTTTTTTTGGGGGGGGGGGGGGGGCTCTTTGTTTTTTGTTTTTTTGTTTTGTTTTGTTTTGTTTTTATTTATTTATTTATTTATTTTGTGTTTATCATGTAGTAAAACCCATATATAAAGACAACCCACATAACTAGTACAATAACAGATTTATAGACAGATGTTCTAAATTTATATACAAGGTGTTTTTGGTTGAAAATTCAAAGCAATGGGGTCTTATTTGATGGTGGTCCTTTTATAGAGAGAAGTTGCTATGGCATGTTTTACTATACATGTATATAGATGATGTATCTTACAGAAAAAACACTATTTCTCAGTGCTCACTTCTTGCCTACGGAACGCGAAAATAACAATAATGAAATTTACTCTATTTAACTCAATTTAACTCAGCTAAAATGGAATTTACTCAGATAAAGTTTTATTGAAATCAGTTAATTTAAATTAACTACAATTAATGGGAATTGCATATTTACCTTCATTAACTGACGTAATTAACTCTCTTGAATTAAGAATGCTAATTTTCATGAGTTAATTGGAGTTAACAGAAAATCAAAGTTTTAAATTAAGTTAACTGATGCAAAATGGCAAAAATTAGAAAAAACTAACTTTTTTCTAGTTAATAAGAGATAATCCAGTTCATATGAATTATTTGCCAGTTAAAATAACTTTAACTGAGTTAAAATAAATTCAATTGAGATAATTATAGTTTATGTACCATAATAATTGTGACTTTGCATCCCATAAATAATTACTAATGAGTTTTAACAAACTGAGCATAATATAATTGATTGACTGAACCAGTCAAGTTCTCAAACTGAACAACATCAATCCATAGTCCTTTCAGCTTTATCTTCTAGATCACAAATGTAAAATGGATGTTGATTGGATGGCAAGTAAGGAGCAATCATCCAATACCTTTGAGGAATGATAATGTTGGCATATACCCTAGCCAAGATTTGGTCAAGGTCAAGGACATCAGGTCAAGGTCAAGGTTTTCAGTTTTTATAATGGAGAAAACTTGAGCACTCAGAGAAAACTACTTTTAGTTTAAAAGTGAACTAAAATAAACTTAATCACACTAAGAACTGAGTGGTGCTTGGACCTAGGTACTGTGGTCTGCAAAGTGGCACTTTGGACCACTTGACACGAAGACTCTTGAGGAGTCTCCAGTTAAACATAATCAAAAAATTATCAGATGATCAGTAAAACTTCTAGGTCAGAGGTTTGAACCCCGACCAGGTCTGACCCAAGACTTGAAAAGTGGGTAGTGACTATTCTTTTGCCAAACCCTCAGCATTACGAAATAAAAATCACGGTTCTTTCAGATGGGAATTTTAAACAAACAAGGTCCCGTGTCACAGTAGGCATAGCACAATAAAGAACCCTGCTGTATAATACCATCAGCACAACACTCAGGCAAATTTTCTGCACCTTCGCCTATAGCTGGTGACATCTGGATATATGTGAAATATTCTTGACTGGGACATTAAACACCATTACTCAACTCAACTCAATATTACATCTACAGTAGTCTGGAACTGATCTCAAAAAAAATTTGTATTTTTTTTCTTTCTACAGCCAAAAGAAGGTATAAGTAACATAGGAGGAAGTCTAATCAATGGAATATTTACATGTAAATTTACACGAGTGAAGATCTTGGAAAATGAAGATAGAGCATTTAACTTGAATTACAATTATCATATGATGTTTGCCAATGGAAAAGCTTATGACGGTAAAGACAGTATATAATTAACTCTTTATCTATATCATTAATAGAAGAACTTATATAATTTCATCCTTTTTTTTTCATAATACAACAGATATGACAAAGAAATCATTTGGTCTACACATTTTTCATCCACGGTCAGAGTGTTTGAAATTGATAACTCAAAGACTGAAATAATTGAAAAGTAAAAAAGAAATTTCATGTGCATTTAGATTTATGAAATTTTACTTAATGTTTGTTTTATTGACAATTATTTTGTCCTCCAAACAAAGTAGAAGACATATTGAATTTCTAATGGTTTTTTTTATTTTTATTCCTCAACCTCTTCCATTTCTTCTGCTTTTTCTGCTTCAACCTTTGTCAGAGATGGCTGCTTGTTATTTATATATATATATATATATATATATATATATATATATATATATATATATATATATATATATATATATGGACAGGTATATAGTTCATCTAGAAACTGTACCTCATGGGCCTTATTAACACACAAGCAGCTATATACATGTATTCGTTTTGGATATCGTACAGTTGTTTGTATAAATCTGTCAGCTTGTAAGCTTTGGATTTATACACAAGGTACTTGTTAAGATCAGAATTTCACATTTCATGTATGATCAATGCTTATGAGAATCTAATGACATTTACGTCTTTTTTTCATTTGATTCTGAAATTCTGAATTAGATAATATTCGGACCGGATTGGACTACTAGATTTATAAGGCCATCTAAATACCAGCCCTTTTAAAACCCAAAATTCCTCGGTCCCACACAAAGCCAGTTTTTGGAAGTTGCACTGTATATATATATATATGTATATATTGTGTATAATTTTCTTTGTAAGTCTTCCCTTATTTACCACCTAACCTCTAACACCAATATCTGACTAAACAAAGGTGGCAATGAATTAAGATTACCTGTTTGCAAAATATATTTTTCCTGTAGCTTCTGGCTTTACTAGCTTTATGTCAGATTCACTTGAATGTATGAGCACAGAAGAATTAAAGAGGAGATTAGGATCTACTTATCTCTGCTCTGTAGTGTAGCAAGCATGATTGATCATATAACACATTGTTCATTACAGGCACCAAGGAACGTCACAGTATTGTAAAATTACCATCTGTATCTAACCAGTTAATTGATCTGCAGAGTCATGTAGAAGTCAGTAGTCACGCTAAATATTACCTCATAAAGTTACATGGTACGTAAGAAATTCTCCAGACAAGCAGGCTGAGATGGTTTGACCACATAGAGCACAGTACAGTATAGATATCTTTGATCCATACACTGAATGTCACTGGTCATCATGCTCTAGGTAGACCAAAACTGACCTGGGATGACCTGGTGAACCAGGAACATAAGTCTCTAAGAATGAGTGGTACAAACCCACTAGATCATCGAGCATGGATGGCGAGACTTTGTTCTCGACTAGACAGTCAAGCCTTACCCTTGTAAAGCTTCTTAACTGCACAATGCTTGACAAAGCGTGGAGACCATTAACCTATTTAAAATCAACCTTGTAAAAGGAATAATCAAAGGCCTTGATAATCTAAATAGAATAATGATAAATCATGAATGATAAGAAAACTGCAAAATTATTTGTTCTTAGTTTTTATGATAATGGATCTGGGATAACTAACAAAAACATAGCATTGTTCAAGTTCCTTTGAAAAAATAAATTTCCCTCTAAAATAGCTTTCTTGTTAGCAGCATGAATAAAGGTCCAAGTGTTGAGTGGTTGGTGACATGACCAAAGGAAATGATTGGTTGACTTTCTCAGCTTTAAAACTCTCACTTCATAATATGCATGAAAATAATAGAAAAGATTTGTGGTCTAAAAGTATGGAGGAAACTAGAGTGCCTTAAGATTAGGAAAGACTATTGTTTCTAGCAATAAAATCTTCATATAGGTGCCATATACCTGTGAAATAACAGCTTTGTCATTTTTGATGCCTGAACTTTAAAAAGTGATTGAAAAACTATAGATAAATTAATCATTTCTACTCTTGTCAAGCTGTTTGGATTTCATCATGGCTATTTTCAAATATAAGAGGGTCTGCCAGCATATCACATAATTATGATAATACCCCATAGCACTCATGTAAAATAAATAGAAAACTTATACATCGTAAATTAATGGATTAAAACTGTTTTTATGGGAGAATGTCAACTTATGCACTTCCATTTGGAATAAAATAAAAAAAGTTTCTCGAAAACATGTGGTTATGTGTGGTATGATGGTGAGTGCCATCTGTATTTTTCCTATAATAAAATAAAAGTTATCAGTTTTCATCATTTCTGTGACTTAAAACATTCTGTATTGTATTGTTTTTGTAGGTTGTTTAATGATACTAGCCTGGATATTCTTTGCTAGTATTGGTATAGTTGTGGCTCGATTTTACAGACAGATGTGGCCAGATCACTTTTGGTGCAAAGAAAGAATATGGTATCAGGTCAGTCATTTTGATAGAATTAAAAGGGGGATAGCTCTATCACATGGCTTGTATTTAAACTTTACATAACATATATATGAAATATAAAAAAGTAATCTTTGTTCAGCAAGAAGTCGATTGAAAACTTTCTGGAAAAATGTTTACCCGATTATTTACAGATGAGTCAAGAGTCAGTTGTGTGGAACAAAAAAAAAATTCTTTTTTAAGTGAGAACAGGTGCTCTTTAAAGGTAAATCTTCGGGCTTGCATGAGACAATTCAAAATGTTCTTTACAATTAAAAAATTTAGCCAGCATCAATTACACTGTTAACTTAATACTTATAAGCATTTTATGAAAGCTTGGCGATATAAAAAAAACCTTGAATCAAACAAAGATGAATTACGGTATTGGTAAGTTCTAAAGTAGGTCATTATAAAATCGTTCCATACAGTGAAAAACTTTGACACAATAAATAACATTGCCATTTTAACTTTTAACTCTTCTTAGTTCGAAAATCAGTTTTTCTTTAATTAATTGCGAAAACCTTCTTATAAATGAAATTCTAAATTTTACTCAAACATTTAATGTCAATAAATTGAGGTTTAACTGTACAACATAACACTATTTGACTTTTTTTTTGTATTATAGGTACATAGAGCTTGTATGGTAACAACACTTGGTTGTGTTATAGCTGGATTTATATTGGCCTTCCTAGATATCAGAGGTTACAGTCAGGTAAGTCTTTTTTTCACATTTGATTTTTTTCAAATTTTGGCTTTGAATGGGAATTTATTTCCTATAAGCTGTATAGTGAAAAGCCTTTTGTTACATCCTGAAGACAATATTTTCTTTTTCAGTAATATTTTTTACATTGAAAAATTTCATTACGCTTAAAGCTGACTAAGGGGGATAACTCATACACTATCATTCTTTGTGAATTATAAGAAAAAAGGAATCATTTTAGAACAAATTACATTTAGATAAAAGCCAGGTGTTGGATTGTTGAAAATATTGTCAATTATGTAAAATAACAATTGACCAGCTCTCAGCCACTACGAAAAATTTCATAATTTTTTTAAAATTTGCATTCAATGTAATTTGTAGCTTATGCAGGAAATTTACAATTCAGTAAGTGTATATTACATAGCACAAACTATTATATATAATATAATACATGTATACTACCAGTAGTTTATATATATATATATACAAATGTAACTGTAGTGAATATGTAATATATTTGCACATGTATAGAGTACCGTATAAAAAACTTACTGTCGTATGTATAGTATAACTACTTGTATATGTGACCATTTACCCACCATTTTGTACAGTGAAACCTGTCTTTACTGACCAAAACACATTTGTATTCAGAGCATTGCAAAGTCAAATACAGCATATCTAAGTTTGGATTTATTTCATCAAAGATAAAAATTATGTTTTCACATGCATTGTGTTGTGTGAAAGAAGACTTATAAACATTCAGTTTTTATGTCCAAAGATAAATGGTAAAACATGTATATTTATAAATTTAATCAACATCTTTTTTATGCCTAAATTCTTTCTTTTTTTTCTCCACTCTTATTCTAAAATAATTGATTCAAAACCAAAACTGTGTTTTTCGGAGATATTGGAAATTTCTTAAAACAATGACCTTTATCTAACTTTTACAGAAAACCAAATGAACTAAAAGTATTTTCTTCAGCTGAAGTGTTTTATAAAGACAGATTTTAATATACCGGTACTACTGATCATGATATAAAAACTTCTTAATATAACAATATATCACCTTGTAAATGTGTGTCATCCCGATGTCAAAAAGGAGTGGAGATTCCAATATAGTTTTTTTTTTTTTTTTTTTTTTTTTTACAAATGTGTATATTCATTGCACATATATCTCATATAGTATTATATCACCTTGTAAATGTGTGTCATCCCGATGTCAAAAAGGAGTGGAGATTCCAATATAGTTTTTTTTTTTTTTTTTTTTTTTTTTTACAAATGTGTATATTCATTGCACATATATCTCATATAGTATTATATCACCTTGTAAATGTGTATCACCCCGATGTCAAAAAAGAGTAGAGATTCCAATGTAGTTTTTTTTTTTTTTTTTTTTTTT
Source organism: Tegillarca granosa (assembly GCA_029721355.1). Lineage (NCBI taxonomy): Eukaryota > Metazoa > Mollusca > Bivalvia > Arcoida > Arcidae > Tegillarca > Tegillarca granosa. The sequence goes on along the minus strand of CM056598.1, from coordinate 26,343,987 downwards.
TTTTTTTTTTTTACAAATGTGTATATTCATTGCACATATATCTCATATAGTATTATATCACCTTGTAAATGTGTATCACCCCGATGTCAAAAAGGAGTAGAGATTCCAATGTAGTTTTTTTTTTTTTACAAATTTGTATATTCATTGCACATTTATCTCATAATAATATATTACCTTGTAAGTGTGTATCACCCCAATGTCAAAAAAGAGTAGAGATTATTGTTGTTTTTTATTAGTTTATGTCAACTTAGAAAAACTTCTTAATATAACAATGTATCACCTTGTAAATGTGTATCACCCTGATTCAATAAGGAGTTCCTGTTGTTTTTTTTACAAGTATATCTGTATAATCATTGTGCATATATATCTCATACCCACATTAGTTTGTGTCAACTTATAAATACTTCTTAATATAATAATATATCACCTTGTCAATGTGTATCACCCTGATGTCAATAAGGATCACAGGTTCCTACGTAGTTTTTTATAGTAATGTTTGTATAATCATTGTACATATGTCTCATTCCCACATAAGTTTATACCAACTCTCAAATTTAACTTGTATTGACATACTAGTAGTTTTGTTCCTCACTCTTTAACAAACCGACTGTAAGTAAAATTAATCTTTAGAGAACTTGTTTTTAAATCATAATCTTGATATCAAATAAAAATTCAGTTTAATGAAACATTTCCTTTTTCCGCATATTTTTTCAAGGCTGAATTTTAGTTTTACACTTTTTAAAAAAGTCTCAACCATGAAAACTAGACATTTGCATTTATTTTTTTCACATTTTACATTTTCAATGTTAAGTTAAGTCCAAACATAATTTCATCTTGGAAGATGAAGGAAATTTACATTTTTCGTGCATTCTTTCCATCTCTATTTTGGCTGAAGCATAAAACATAATTCTAAATACAAATGTATATCAAACCAACCCTTCAGTTGAACCAAAAGATATATGTAATATTAGCGTTACTGTATTGTAGTTTAAATGTTATAAGTGTAGGAAGAAATACACACTATATTTTTCCAGAAGAATGCAGATTTTAATCTCTGACCACTATGTGATCATTTCACTTGTTTTCTTTTCAATATCATTGTTGTACCTGTGTAATGGAATTCCCCAGATCACCCCATGGTACCTCATACGGCTTGTGCGAGACAACTGTTTTTATTGGCAATGGAATTGCATCAAGTGATGTTTTTCTGTAATAACAACGTTTTTTTCAGGAATATTTTATGTAAAATATCCATTTCATTCTGCACAAACAGGAGGTATTGATTATGTCGTACACTGGCAATTCCATTAAACATTTCCATTTTTACTTGGAAATATCTGACAAAAGTAATTTATTTTAAACAAATGTTTATTGTTTATTTCATTTTTAATGAATTGATATTATTTCTATTTTTACAGATTGATGGTAAAACCTTCCACCAAGCACATCCAATAATGGGAATTATAGTCACATTGTTAACTATTACAAATGTAAGTATGGTTGTCATGGAAACAGAATTTTTATAAAAAAATATTGTAAAAATTGCAGAAATAGTGGAATTTTTTAAAGTATCAAATTAAGGCAGTTGAATAACTTGCACACTGATATATATATTTAAAATCTTTTCCAGTTTCTTGGTCTTAGGACTATTCTAAAATGGTGGCAAAGATGTTTGACAACATTGGCATTTTCATAAAGTTTTTTACATTTTTAAAAGTATCCTAAAAAGTGACCAAAAATGTTATAGATACAAGACAACCTTTTTTAAGTACAATTGGTTCTATTTCTATACACATACCAATATATTTCAGAAGTATGATTGACAGCTTATATATACTTTCATTACAGCCGATAGTAGCCATGTGTAGGCCGTTGCCAGGGACAACAAGGAGAACAGTTTTTGATTGGCTACATAGGATTTTGGGAATGTCATCACACATACTAGCAGGTAAATCATTACTGATTAATCTCCTATCAGTAGCCTACATTCATTACTTCTTATTATTTTTGTTGAAAAATCCAATTTTCAAAATACCTAAACATATCTGGTTTTGTTGCAGAAGTTCATCAATTTGACACTATGAAATCTTCATATAAAGCACAATTAGACAGCCCCTAGTATTTGAACAAAATTATATTTAAACAAAAATAATTAACAAGCTTGAAAATTCTAATCTTGTCAATGATATATATGTATAAAAATTGTCATAACTCCGTAAATGATGCGTAATTTTTCCACATTTGTGAGCACAACACAACATTATTGTTGAATAAAATTATGTAAGTGTTGTGACTTATTTTAAAGTTATATCCAATTTTTCTGTCATAAATCAATGTTGTATTCTTTATTTGTAGTTGTAACAATTTTTGCTGGTATTGAGTTAAGTAAAGCAAGCGCACCTGATTTTATGAAGTATATTTTGATGGCTTATGTTGGATACCAAATTACAGTCACATTAGTGTTAGAAATACATAAATATTTCTCTAGTAGAAAAGGTAGGTCAATAACTTTACTTAGTAGTAAAATATTAGTTTGAAATGAAAGTAACAACATTAAACTTTTTGTATTCTGTATCTCTTGTTATAATGCCCTGTGATAACTTTTTCATATCTATATTTGCTGTACAATAACTTTGTCATTTCTGTTATTGCCATTGGTTTTTAAGGACTAAAAAATTTATTTCATTTTAATGTTTTTTTTTTTTAAGTTTCTGACTTATTTTTTATTTCCCCCATACCGGTATCTTATAAAGCAGAATATTTAAGTTGAGGCCTAAAAGTGATGCAATCTTATAAAGCAGAATATTTAAGTTGAGGCCTAAAAGTGATGCATTGTGTCAGGATAGGAATGGTATGCAAAGAACTCATAACTTTAAAGTGAGTGCCCTAAGTGCATTGCAAAGATAGAAATTTTTGCCACTTCGACAATAGCTGGTGATGCCTCATATTAAGTGAAGTTTTCTTGACTGGGATATAAAAAACCACATTCAATCAACCAATCAAACGCAGCAGGTCTACCAGAAATTATCAAATTTTGCTGAAAATTATGAATTTTTGATTAAATTTTAATGTTCCTTTTTTTTTATTTTTACAGAGGATATTAGAAATCAGACATATTTGTATGAAATGCACAGAAAGCCATATTATACAAGACAGAATAACTCATCTATAGACATAGATCCACCTGTAAGTCATGTGATATATAAACATCCTTATAATACATGTTTTATAAGGTCTACTGGTTGTCAAACAAGTGGGTAGGTTAGGGTACTATAATAGTGACTTGAACCTCACCACTGTTTATTTTGAACCCTGTTTGGTCCCGTACTAAAGTTTTTCATATTCGTTGCTCTCAGGATGTATTGTTTCAGTGTATTACTCAGTAAATGTTGACTTTTCATGTCTATTTTTCAGTATGTGTTGACTGGATAAGTCTTTCTTTTCCAAATTGTATTTTCATTATGTTGTTGCAAGTTTTTTTGGCTTTAATTATACAACTTCATTTTTGTTTCTTCTCTTTATTCAATGTTCAAATATATATTGTGTTTCCTATGGAAAAATTAATTTAAACCTTCACTTTTTTTATTGATGAAGTGTAGTGGAATGGGCTTGGTAAGTTGTCGGTTAGCTCAGTCTGTAGAGCATCCTGCTAGTATTTGAAAAGTATTTGAAAATTCCCAGGTTTGAATCCTGGTTTGGCCCCTGCATTTTTTCCCTTTCCTGTTGCAAATGAATGAATATTTTTGCAATTTGAAAGAATTTTTCATTTGAAAAGTAACTCTATAATGGTACAACATACATGACTTTTATACTGAAGACCAACCATTTCAAAATGTGACGTGCAGTCTATTGCTTGCATATAAAACATACTCAAGTCCTATCACAACTTCCTTGTTCCTGCTACCTGTGATGTTTATGCTGAAGTCTTAATTAGGCTGTTTTCTATGACCCTTTTCAAATGTCGGTTTCTGTTACTTTTCAATTTACATTCTTTACATTAAAAATTTATGTGTATTTTTTCTTCTTTTACAGTACAGCAGAACAAAGAAAGCAATTCTAGGATCACACATACTCATCATTTTCGCCATGACATTGATTTTAATTATACTGTTGCTTATATATTAATCAAGAAGACCATCCTGTGAATGTGATAATACTACTAGGGCCATCTAGTGGTCATATGGAGCAAATATTTCACACCAAAACAACATTAACATGAATATATAATACAAATTGGTTGTTGGTATTATAAGATGTGTTCTCTGTGATACTGAGATGTTTGCAATAAAATGCAAAGAGGTGAAACAAGAAATGTTCATGCCTAGAACTGCCAGTTTAAATGCAATTAGGTAAATGGTCTATCCATTCTGTGTTTAAAATAACTTTAAAACCAAAAACCAATTTAATGGTTAAATTAATTTAAGCCAGGACTACTGACTCTTGTATAAAAGTGCTCATTGGCTGAACTTTTGTTACTAAAGTTATTCCCCTTTATGAAACCCAAGTAAGGGAGACAACTGAAGTTCACTCATTATTAAGCTATTTAAGACAACTGGTTCTTTACAACTAAGGGTGAGGTGGTATGCTTCGGACTGTTTAATGAAAAAAGCTGGAAGTCTTCATGGTTCTATTCTTTTATGTGTATATTAAGAAAAGTTATAAATATGTACATGTATGTTTAAATCTAAATTTTAAATGTTCTATCTGTACAACATGAATTAATATGTATTTGTTAAGTAAAATTATATATAATGCACATTGTATATTTATTCATCTAAACATTACCGTGTGTGTGTGTGTGTGTGTGTGTGTGTGTGTGTGTGTGTGTGTGTGTGTGCACACTGTTATTTATTTCAAGGAACATTTTGGAATGGTGCTCCAAAATGTCTTCATGGGTGCTTCAATGAGTTTAATTATATACTGTATAATATAAATTCATATTAAGCCCAGTTGTAAAAACAATTGAAAATAATTTTGCTGTTTGATACATTACACAGTGGTTTCCAACAAGATATTGGAAGTCATTTTTATTTAATGATGTCTGTTGTATAAAAATTGTTATTTCTGTATTTTATACAGCTTTTAATAAATAAAATGTAAACAATTTTTTGTCACATTTCCATGTTATTTTGGCTTTTCTCTTAAGGCTGCATTAAGTTTACACATTATTGAAAAATTAATTTTCTTAAAATATTTTTTATCAATATAAAGTGATTGTTATTAAAATCTGTGCGATTTATTTTCTTAAGTTCACTCTTATAAACCCATAATATATAGAAATCCTAAAAGCTTGGGGCAACTCAATAAAATGTTATTTATCAGCTTTGAGCATGTGCGGAAGCTTTACATGCATGTATCCAATAGCAAGGAGGACAACAGATTTTACAAAGAAAAGAACAAAGACCAACTGGGACAAATTGACTCTATGGATTTGAATCAGCCAGGCTTAGCTGGAAAAATGGCTGTGAATTAAACAGCAGTTTGGCTTGGATACGCACACTAATGTAGCCACATTGCTCTTAAACACAATGCTATTTTGATGTGTTTGTTGACATTGCCTCCTTTTTGGACAAAGAATCACGTGATCAATGTTCTAAAATAAGATCTTTAGTAGATCAACTAGGATAAGGTTTCCTCTGTGAATTATAACGTAAGTAAAGGTTTTATCATGTGACAAAGTATTACATTTTTCATGAGAGGCATAGTGAAGAAAAAAATGTGTCTTTTATATATTATCCATAAGAAAACTTAAAGCAGTTCTTAAAAATTGTACTTGGTGACCAAGTGACCTGTGGATCACTGCACCTCTTACCATCTATAGATTTTAATCCAAATAAAAAATGTCTAGTGCAAGAAAATGTTCTGCTTGCCTAATGTCATTTGTTTTCTCCAAGCATTTCAAAACAAGATAGGAGTAATAAAGAATAGGAGTCATGCTTATCAAAATTTTTTTTTTCAAAATGGCTACGAGGGCTATATTGCTGTCCCTTCAAAAACATATTATTAATACACAGTTATTATTCCTCAATATGTAATATAAATAATGTTGAAACTTGGTAGGTACATAATACAATCCCCGTTTTTCAAATGATATGGGGTTTTGAATAAACAAGAGCTACATTGCTGGAGTTTAATGCCCCCTCAAGAAACATAATTATACACTTACATTACGACAATGAAATAGAGGAGAATAATGCCATTAACTTTTCAAACATGTCATTATTTCACATTTTTTTCTTCTATAAATACATTATTTATTATCATGAAGAATTGAAATTGTCCATTTCAAAACAATTTCAGTTTTGAATAAGGTTATTGCTTTTAATTATTGCAGAGGAATAAGGTCTTGCAATATTGGGCAGTAATCTTTATCCAATGTCATTTTCACTCTTTAACAAGCAGTATATTCTCATCTGTCCTAAGATTTGGAGAAGGGTGGGTAATTCTTCTCTCACTCTAGTTGAAAACTGAAACTTGAAAGCTTGAAGATATACTTGAACTTTGACCTTTGACCTTCTGAAAAAGTCATCTAATCCTGGATTAGTATGACCTTCTGGTACGTTATAACTCTTTACCTGTACAGGTTCAATAGGCATGGAACTGAAAACCTTGATAGACAATAGATGTGGCCTGTTAATAAGACCTCCCTTTAGCATTTTTCAAAGGTCAAAAATTCTGGCATTAAAACCTAAAGCTGGTAATGCCTCAATATAAGTAAAAATGCTTGACCTGAACTTAAAATATCAAATATTCAATCAATCGATCAATTATAATCATTTCAGAGAGAATATAATGTCGGGTAAATTATAAAATTGGTTAAAAACGTGCCTTGCCTAGTGAATGCCCTTGACCTTTGGACACTATATCTATAAACTTGGATTTTAGCTCAAATTTAAATACAAGTTATAATATAACACTTTTTTTCCAATGAATCAAGTTATAAGACTTCCAAAAAGTGTCATATGAATATGATATTCATGAAATTATAAATTACTTTGCCTTGTAAATTCTTTTGGACGACCTTGGATATTTGACCATGACCTTGTGTTTTCATATCCCCAGCAAATTATTCTATTTTCAATGTTAATTGTTTGAATGTTGTTTACTTAAATCAGGAATTTTTCAGCTTATCGTGTTGAGGCAATTTTCTTTTAAGTCTTAAGGATTGGTCTAAACACAAGTTCACGTGGTACGTGCAAGTGTTTCTGGTATACAAAATACTTACTGTGCGATGACTTTGATAAACAACGCAGGTGTAACGAAGAATTATGACCCGGGGGTTCATTTTTCAACGTTGAATAATGAGACCGAAGATGTTGAATTTAGACCCTAGTCCGTTGAAAATTGAACCGCGCCGTTGAATTTTGATCGGAAAACCGCTTCAAAATTCAACAACATAAAAGTAAATATCAATGAACTTAGATCATAAACCATGATTTTTTCAATAAAAAAATTCAGTCAATTCCTCTATTTTTTTATAATCCTAAAATTCAATGATTTAATATTCAGGAATTGTTAGATGCAATTGATACATATTGATATTGATTGATATATAAGTCATGTTTTATTAAAGGGTGTGGGGGTGGTGGTGTTGGTTCGTTTAATGGTCTTTGTTTTGGTCATTTTGTTCTATTGGGTGGGGGCATTTTGGGGGGGGGGGTATGGAAAAAAATCTAACACAAACAGATAACCCTGCTTTTAATCGGACAAAATAATTTTAGAATATTATGTTGCTATGTGGCAAGTCCATTTAACTTTTTTAAGTCGAATGAATTGAATGTCATGATGCTGTCTAGTCGGATAATTATGACCCCTGTCATTAATAATGCTGTCAGATATATATTTTCGAGAATGTCTACTATTTTACCAGTTAAAATACATGTATGTTGGACTCGTATATCGACTTGTTATTTATATTGACAAGTTGATTTTAATTAGGGGACAATCACTTGACTCAGAGGACGGGAGGGGTATTCGAAGCGGCTTTCTGCTTATAAAAAAGAAAAAAATCAGTTACAAAGAGCCATGAATTCATTCGATGAGCAAAAATTACGCTGCAAATCCTAATAGACGTGCAATGTGCTGGTCCAAAAATCCCATAAGTTTTATTTTATTTGATAAAAAATCATTATTAAAACCCAAAAATCAAAACCAATAAATGCCGTAAAATTAAAAACACTGTCGTTGTTATTGACATCATGTGGCCTCAAACATGAAAATAAGTTAACCGTGTATTGCTGGACATTGGGTGATCTCAGACGAAATTTTACTTATTATTCTGGGAAAATTAACTTTTAAATTTAATATTTGATAAGTAGTGTCGTAACATTTTATTTGTATTTACAAACATCCAGTAAATTCAAAATTTGCTATATGACAGTAGATATAGATCAGTCTCATAGAGCAAATTTTAATGAAAGAGATATAAACAAAAATAATTTGTAGTTTGGCTCATTTTTCAACAGGGTCAATTTTCCACGTGTTGAGGTCTTCAGCAATTAAAAAAAATATCAAACCGTTGAAAAATGACCCCGGGTATAAATTTCACGACTTTTGGTCTCAGTTTTCAACGTTGAAAAAGCACCCGCGGGTCAATATTCAACGTTGAAAAATGATCCACGGGTCAATTTTCAACCCGGGCCAATATTCTTCGTTACACAGGCAACTCAATGCAACATTTCAGCGCACTACGTAGTACCTCATAGCGCTTGTGCGGGACAATTATTTCTATTGCAAATTGAATCACATAAGATGACGTTTTCCCGCAATAACGACGTTTTTCTGGAATTTTGGATGTAAACGTTATCTATTTCATTCCGCACACAAACGTTAAGAGGTATTTATTGCATGGTACGATGGCCAGTTCCAATGTACCAAGCAAACCAGACAGCAAAGGCCAACAAAAAGAAAACTTCTAATTACGTAAGATCGACCAGGTTCTCGTCTGACGTCGAATTCTAACAAGAGATCGACTAAGGTCTCACCCGACATCGAATTCTTACGTGAGATCGATCAGATTCTCGTCCGAAGTCGAATTCTTACGTTAGATCGACCAGGCTCTCGTCCGACCGTCGAATTCCTACGTGAGATCGATCAGGTTCTCGTCCGACGTCGAATTCTTACGTGAGATCGATCAGGTTCTCATCCGACGTCGAAAACATTGCGCCGGATGAGACGACTGGAATTTATTTCCTAAAGCCTTTTAAAATAACTCGGTCAGTGGTTTTATTTAGATATTCGCACTTAGTTTTGAATTTTAGTAAATTTCTTGTACAATTCTAAATTCGATAGGGAAAACTATCAAATTAGCATCAGATTGCCCTGTGCAGAATATTCAATTTTTACAAGAAGAAATATTCAAATTGTGCACAAAAAAGAGAAAAATTTTCAAAACTTTTCACATGATGATACAGCTGGAAAAAGACCAACTGCTTCTTCATTTAATTATGCTGCTTTGGTATAATAATCAAAGCAGCACAAGAGGGTTAATGCCGTTGCAAAATGTCATTTTCTATCTAAATATATGACATAACGCGACGCTTTATTTCAATTTAAACTTAGTGGAAACACGAAAAATTGTTGCAAAATATTAACAGATCTAATAGATATACTCTCTCTCTCTCTCTCTCTCTTTCTCTCTCTGCATTCGATAAGATAAAAAAAAAACGGGTGGACAAAAAATAACATTCTCTAAAAAAGTAATGGTTTATCTGCTAATTGTCGCTTTAATTCTAATATTGTCATTCTGAACAGAAACATATATAAGTTACATACGTCTCTGCTTTGAACAGATGTGTGAAATAGCAAGTCCATCTGCAAGAGGATAAGTTGTGCAAGTTGTGTGATATATATCGTTAGGATTGGTGGAATAAATAAAAGAAAAATAAATAAATAAATAAATAAATAAATAAATAAATAAAGTGATATCACTATAAATCACAAAATACTGCTCACAATTTTTAAGAACCCCTTTCGTGTAACTTACGTAGTGTAAATTTTTTTTCAATACATTATTTTTTAACATTTTAATTTGCTACATTATCTCGTATAATCCACTGTGTCTTGAACGGGATATTATATTGTGTTTATTACATGTTGGATAAAACTGGATGTAAATTGACATGTCACACTATACATGTATTTATTATTTTGGTGGTACATTCTGTATTTTATTTTTCAAATAGTTAATTATATTGTCTTCTAGTTAGTTACTAAATGTCCCACTGTTTTTACTGTCGGATGCCTACAGATGTCAACAGCAAGGAAGTCTGTGTTAAAATTTATATTTCCTATAGTTATTTCACACACGTAAACCAGACATGACACCCTCAGGTGTTAATGGTACAAGACTCCCTCAGGTAACCGACTGGGTGCCAAAAGTGCTTTTTGTATAAACCATTATTTATATCAAGGAAATGATGTTTTAACTAATAAAAAGATAATTAATGAAGACAACGTTACAAAAAATACTAACTTGGCTAATTATTGAATTAACTTTTCGAAAAAGTGTAAACATAATTGTTTGGTGCCAATAAACTAGCTGAGGTTTGAATAGTCCTGAAAATCATGACTCTTAACGGCTTTGCTATATGGATATATGCCGTAACGTATATGCCATATCCATGTAGCAAAGCCGTTAAGAGTCATGATTTTCAGGACTAAGGCCACGGTTTGAATAGCTGTTTGGTTTGCTTAAATGCTTTGTCGATATTCGATAATAAAAAAGCCGGTCCTGTTGCCGGACTTGAAATGTTGTATGCATCTATACTACTACTGTCATTTTTGTAGAAAATTCAAACACTACTACCAGAGACATGAAAATCTCTGCTAAGTACACAGGCACTTGTTTCTGTCAGTAATGAGGTAAGTCATGACCAATATGACCAATATTACCCAGGTAATATTGGTCATGACTTACCTCATTACTGACAGAAACAAGTGCCTGTGGCTAAGTACTACTACTAATAATAATGATGATGATGATAATAATAATAATTTAACCATCACAATCAATAACAAAAATTACTACATATTTATTTATTTATTTATTTATTGATGTTGTTTAAATTTTCCGGTCCAGGCAATGGGAACCTGACAAGAGTTAATTACCCTGACATAAACCGGAAACGCAGGTGTCGGTAAAATAAATCAACCAATCACAAACTAGTTTAATAGGACATGCGCGAAATTTTGAAACGAAAACCAACAACCTTTTTGCCTCGTTTCACTCCTCGATAGGCCTACATGTTTTAAAATTTGATCAGCAAAAAAACATGTCATCAAAGAACAGAAAAGATTCCGAGTACTCTGACATCTACAAATTGAAGTCTGGTACAACTGATGCCAGGGCGAAACGTTTACAACGTCGATCTTTGGATTGGAAAAATCAGAGAGATGACGAACTAAACAAGAGAAGAGATCTAGCGAACCTCTCGCCCGTTCAAGAACTTTCACAAATAACTTCAGACACATCATATAAAGGAAAGACTCCAGTTAAAGCAGAATCAAAGGGTAATTTAGTTAATAGTGAAAGTCGTGCTCATTAATTCTTAGCCTTATTTGATACTTCAAAACAAGTCATAAGAAAATCAGCATCACGCTGTCTTTTCTGAATCTGCATCATACGTTTATGAAACAACTCACTGATTCAGTCTCACAGATTTATACGTTCCTGTTTTTTATATTGCAAGTCAATTGTTATTTTAAACAAAATAAATTCAGCTGTGATTTTCTCATTTTCAATTTAAAAACTACTGTAAGATTTATAAAATTATAAATGCTAATACCACCAGACCACAGGAGCTTGTATTTAAATAACCCCTTTTACTATCAAACACCCCTTTACTATCCAAAAAAAACCCATATCCTGTGCTAATACCAACAACTTATCAAAATGTTTTGTAAGATTGATAGCCTAGTTCAGATAAATTTTGTGTTAGGCTAGTGTGAAGTGATTATCACCGTTTTAACAGGAAGAATATGAGCAGCAGCTACTGTCTGGTAAACCTTAAGCTCATTTCATTTGGTAGAGTATCTCTTAAGAGCCAAAATATTTTATTGTACATCAATAACATCATGAGATTAATATTTGCACAAAACTTTAAGATAAACGTTAAACAATGTGTTTATAGCTCAGCAGAGAATATAGAATATTCCTCTTGCACGTATTAGTGCCCAGATTGAATTTTTACAACACTTGCTACTTGTTCTTACTTATCCAACTAATTAGAGCCCAAGATAGACAGCAAGCTACTTTTAGACGATACTAGTATATGAAAAGTAGTCTGTCGTTGATCTCTCGCTCTAATTATAGTTGGGGTAGATTTTTTATGTTATTACTGATGAAAAATTGTATAAGTATAAAATTTCTTAGAAGTTTTTGCATTTGTTTGATTTTTTTTGCTAGCTGCCACATATGGTTGGTTTTGTAAATTTAAAATTTTTGCAGAATCTTGAATTTGTAATATACAAATCAATAAGTGTCACATTTGCTATTATATATTTGCTGACTTCAGCTACAGCATTGAAACAGAAACTTGCCAAATGGAAACAAGAAAAAGAAGCAAAGAAGAAGCAAGCTGAAAAAGAAAAGAAGCCAACATTCCGTGTATTTCATGTTGAACACAAGGATACAGATTTGTTTACTAAAGACAAGAAAAACTGTAGCACCTCTGGTCTCAAAAAGGTTTGTTTTTTACTTTTGTTACATGGGTATATATGCAAAAAAAAAAAAAAAAAGAAAGAAAAACATTAATTAAAAATTCAACTCTGTTCATGATGTGATCATTTTTGAGATATTTGTGATTTATATGCATGTATATATTTTTATTTTCCAACTTTATTGCCTATTTAGATTCAGAATTAGAATTATCTTCTTTAAAAAATTCAAAACAATATAGATGCTTCACAAATTGAAATAATTGGTGTTCTTTAACCTTATTCTTTCTGTGCCAGGAGGCACACACCTTGGTCATTTATCCTCCATGTCAGATGGTCTGAGACTGCATGACATGCCACTTTCTAGAAGTTCCAGCCTGCACCATTCTGTTCCATTTCAACCATCAGCGTCTTTGTTGTTTTAGGGTGACCTCTTTTCCTTCTAATCTACCTTCAGGGGTCCTACAAAGGGCAACAACACAGTCATCTGTCTTTCTTCAGTGCATGGCTGATCCAGTTCCATCTCTTCCTCCTCACTTCATCACTGATCTTCTCGGCTTCTGCCGTTTCGGGACTGCCTTGTTGGTGACTTGTTGCTGTTTTTGAATTTTGTTGATTTCTCTAAAAACATTTTGGTTTGAAAGGTGTCAAGTTTTTGTTCCTCATGTCTGGTCAGCTTCCATGTCTTGTATCCATAGAAGAGGACTGATTGCACTAAGCTTTTGAAGAGCGAGATCTTTGTCTTCTTGCTAATGTCTTCTGACTGTCACACATTGTAGAGTCTCTTGAAGGCTGCACTGGCTAACCCTATTATCTTTTTGATGATGGTGAAGCCTGTGTGGTCTTTGGTCACATTTGCACCAAGATATTTAAAACTTCCCACTTGTTTAACTTTGCTCCCTCCTATTTTCAGGCTTGCTTCACTCTTGTTGGATTTCTTTGCCTTGCATTTCTTGCCATTCAACTTTAGTCCAACTCATGCTGCATTGTCTCTCATTGAATATGTGGTGTTGCTTCTTCATTAAGTAACATTTAAAATTTTTTCTTTTTATACAAACTCTTTTAAAATTAAATGGTTAATCAGGCTTATGCAAGTTGCTTTATTGAAAAGCATTGCAACAATTAATCAAAAACATGTATGTACCAAAATGAAAGCTAACAGTAAAGTAAAACAGAGAAAATAATGTTAAATGTCTGTGTTGATTTAATAGATCTGTTATTATTTTTTCAGCCTACAAGCTTACATGTCCCAGATACTGTCAAAACCCGTCAAAAACCAACTGATGCTGTTGCTGCTAAACCAACAAAGGTATCATATACATGTATATTGTTAATTCTTACTGGAGTTATGAGATCGTAATGCATATTCATTTTTATTTTTGCTGAATAGATTAAACAAACTGGTATATTGATTTTTATTTGTTATTCTAGCTTTTCTTCACATTTGCATTTATATAAAGTTACTTTGCTTTATGTCATCAGTGGGAATTGATTTTCAGATCTACATGTATATTGGAAAAATTGGTGTGATTTGAAGCTGCATTAAATACTAAATAATACTTTCTTCCACATGGTGTTGTATTCATTGCATTTATACTTTCAGATAACAGTTAACACTAAGAAAACCATAACAGAAAAAGCACATAACACAGTTGCCACAACAAAAAAGACATCAGCAAGCAGATCCCAAAATGCAGCAAAGGTTAGTTTACCCTTGTTGTATATAGTTATTGTCTTATAAGTTATATATACTATTTTTGTTTGGGTTGTTCCTTTAAATATCTCTTTTTTTTTCTTTTGTACACCATTTTAGCAACTGCTGTGTATAAAATTGATTATTTCTGGTACACTATTTGAGATTTAAAAGATTAAAGGCTTAATTTAAAATACATATGGTTAATCTTTAGAAGCAGAGTTATTTTCTGTCTCCAAAATATAAAAAGATTGAAGCAGTTGAAACTTTACATGTACTATAAGTGTGTTTTTTTAACCACATAAAGTGGTTGCATATTGCATATATGTCATTGAAACAAGGTTTTGTCCTACCTTGAAATGTTCAAGAAAAATTTGATTTAGAGAACATAGTTTTCATGAACCACATGGGTGCTTTAAACCAAGTTTTAAACTTAAAAGAGCTCCAGAAATTGATTGTATGAAATAACATTCTTGTGAACTTACTGTTATGTTTCCAAAACAAAAATAGGGCAGGGCTTTTTCTACCTTACATTTATGGCCGAAATTCGGCCTCATTCCCAATGCAAAATATGGCTATTTTTTCCCAATTTAGGCTTTCATTTTTCCCAATTTTAATATGTCAAAAATACAAGGTTTTTTGAATGTAAAATTATTTCTAAATAACTTCCGATTTAATATAATTGTTCTGGAAGGATGTAAAGGCAGCATCAAGTTTCCGGAAGTGCATTCGAAATTCCTTGGTCAACTTCGTATAGGCCTATAACCGTATAATCAATACTGTCACATGTACAATATGAATGGCTACGGTGGATTACAAACATGTCACACAACGGCAGATATTATGTTTAGAAATTAAGCAAATAAGACGCCTCAAAATGCCAAAAACTTTCCCAATTTGGGGTGTTTACGCACTAAATTTCCCAAAGTCATGGGACCCGGACATTTTTCCAGAAAAATAGAAAAAGCCCTGTAGGGTATTTATTGGTATTGCTGTGTTTTTATTGTTTTTCTCTCTGCTTCAACTCTTGTACAAAGCATTTCTCTGTGATGGCTTTTTCATGTTGTATGAAATTTCATTGAAATAAGGAATGGGTGTAGTTGTGCCTTTTTTTTAATGTGGTTTCATTTCACTTGAAAAATTTGCACCAAATTGGTCTTTAGTTTGGAGAACATAATAATTACATCTAATCACAATAAAAGCTTGTTGTGTTTTAGGGGTCAAACTCGGGTGAAATATTTAAGAGGCCAGTATCCACCCGTGTCACAAGATCTGTTTCAGCAAATGCACAGACCAGTGTATCTACAAGAACAACAAGACAACCAGCGACCTCTGCTTCTGGTAAAAATAAAGGTAGGACTAGCTACTGCTACTAAATCAATACCTGTTCTTTCTTTATCCGTAAATGTAGAATTTGTCAAAAATGGGGAATAAAAAATTATTACAGAACACACGACAGGAAATTGATAATTTACAACTGACAAGATTACACATTTTTGTCGAGCCTGGCATCGCCATAAGGCGAGACTTATGTGGTACTTTTCCGGTGTCGGCAGCGACGGCATGTCAAAATGTAAAAGTTTTTGTTAAAGTCAAAAACTAACCAGGCAAGACATTTAATTCCGTGGAATTCTTGTTTTTATGTAAAATGACATTATTTTGTTTTTTGGTTTTCTTTTTCTTTTTTCTTTCCTCTTTTTTGATTTTGAAAATTTATGTATTTATTCATTATTATTTTTTTGTAATTTAACAAAAATATTGTTTGAATATAGTTAACAAAACAAAGTTTAATTATAACCAAATACCTGGTACTGGTATTTTTAAAAATTCAGTTATCAATGTTATTAGTAGTTGTCCCATTTGTGGCTACATTTGTAAAATGCCACTGAATAATGATTCTGATTTGTGGCTTCTTTATTCCACATTCTTTTTAAAACTCTATAATTTATAAATATAAACTTTTAAATAATAATTTGTTCTATGTATCACATTTCATTAGTATTGTTAAAAAATATAAGTTAGCAGTGTAACTTTTACTGAAACAATTTTAGTTGGTTTATATATTGAACAACCTACTGGCATAGAACTTTTCTTGTCATTGTCCTCAAATCTTTGTTGTATATTGTCAAAACAATTTAACATTTTTCTTTTACCAGTATCTACTGCTTCGAAGTGAATTAATTTTCACGGTGCAAAATCAAACCACTCGAGGTAGACATTGTTATTAAGTAATGTAGGTTTAATGCCAGAAATGCATAGATCTCAAAGTGTCTATTAAGATTCAAATATTGAAGTGTTTGAAGCTAGATTTGCAAGTGTTTATCCGAAAGTTTTTGTTTGGTGTGACATGTTTTATTTTTATTATTATTATTATAATTATTGTCAAAAATTTTAATATTTAGGACAAGACACCAGAAAAGACCATTCAGCAGCAAGTAAAAAGACGAAGGAATTAAAGAAAGCGGAAGTAAACTTAAACAATGTTTCAACGTACCGTGGAGATTCATTTGCACCAAATGATTTTACATTTACTGTTCCTGCTAATATTTCTTCTTTCACATTCACACCACTAAGTCCTGCAAGTTCTGCTGCATTTCTCTTTCCTAACCAAGATGATCAAAACAGTGTATCTTTCCTTGGATCTGTACCAAAAAGGTAAAAAAGATGTTTCTAATTTAAATGTCAATATTTTATCTTGAAAATTTGAAAAGAGTAAATTCTGCATGTAATCTTGTTACTGTTATTTGTTTGTTGTCATCTTAATAAATAGCAGCAATCAAATTTATATCTATTAATTTTTGTTGAGCCTGGCATTGCCATAAGGCGTGACTTAGGTGTTAATGTACTTTTCCAGTGTCGTAGGCAGTGGCAGTGGCGTGTCAAAATGTGAAAGTTTATGTGAAAGTAATTTATTTTAATACTTGATCAAAAACTAACCAGACAAAACATTAAATCCATGGCATTCTTGGGTTGTTTTTATTATTATTATTATTATTGTTATTTGCTTATAGAATAAATTTCTGAGTCGCTACTTTATGAAAGCAGTTGGTTGTTTCTGAGTGCAAATTACATGGAGCAATTATATTAAATAATAATAATAATAATAATCAACAGTAGCACAGTTTTTATTTTGTGGTCATACTCTGCCTGGTTTTAAACATTCTTATATGAACAGTGAAAATATAGAAATATTAGCAGATATCAAATGTAGAACGTGTCGGGTACATGTATAATACAATAAAACCAATTTAATTTTAATATCGGATATAATGAATTCAATATTGATTGAAATAATTTTTTGTTTTATACAGAAGCTCTACACCTAAAAAGGGCAGTAATACAATATTCAAAGATGAAACAAAAATGGATCTCTCAGGTATTGTTGTTTATAAATTTTGTTTTATTTTCAATTTTAGAGCTTAGATACCATTTATAAATTACCCAATCATTAGAATCTGAAAAAAGCTGTTGAATAACCCTAACCATGAAAGCTTTCATTTTACATCTTAGTTCATGTGCTTGTAACTTGTGCCAAAAAAATTGTGGTTCTTTGTAATGTTGCAACTGTTAGTAACTACATGTATATCTGTATCATTTTGTACAGTTCTAGTGCTGACAGTGTTTATTTACTTATTATTTACAGGTGTGTCTGTGTAATGGTGCAAATCATTGATCACATTACACCTCCTGAGTTGTCTAAATATTAATGTTGAAGTTATATGTTTTATATAAATTTGTTTTTAGTTCTATTGTATTAATTAATTAATTAATTAATTTATTTATTTATTTATTTATTTATTTATTTATTTATTTATTATTTTTACTGTTATTATTTTTCTTTCATTTATGTCTAAGGCTATTTATTTTCCAAAGGAAATTTATGTTTTTCTTCACAAATTTTTGTGCTCATGCATTCCTGGGTTCTACATAGAAATAACTTTAAGATGTTTTTAGTCATTGCATGACTGAGATTTATTATTATTTTTCCTATTGCAGACAAAACATTGATAAGTGACAAAACGGTAATTGATACATGTACCTCTGACGGCCAGGATAGTGAAATAACAAAGAAAGAGTTAAGTGGTACCGAAAAACAAAACAAGAGTGCAACTCAAAGTGATTCAGGTATCAGTAACATGGATCAAAGTATTGATAAACAAACACAGAATGGAATTCTGAGTGATAATAGTATGGTCGATAAAGATTCTGAAATTCCTAAGAGGCTAACTAGAAGTATGAGAAGATCTGAATCTGTCAGAGACAGAAGCACCTCAAAACGAAGACATAATGACTCATCAGACCAAACAATGAGTGCCAGTGACACGGAAGAGAGAATACCAAAACGTAGGAGAAAGAGTACTAGGAAGTCTGTATCAACACATGTACAAATAAAGGTTCAGGTTGAGTTACACAGTGCTGCTGTTACAGATGAGGAAGATAGAGGCAGTGAAATGCAGTCAGACAGTGATAATAATGTAAACTCTAAATGTGCCACAGAGTCTGATACAGACACTGATACAAAAAATACACGATCAAAAGATAAAATATCTGTGACCCCAGTAGAAAACAGCTCTATAAATAGTAACAATATTCTTAATTCTGAGGTGGCTGAACAGAATGTGTCTGAAAGCAGTCCATTAGGAAAGAAAAATACAGGAAGAAGGAAAAGTAAAAAATCACAGAATGAGTCATTCAGTGGGACTCCTATAACTAAAGCTACTCCAAAAAGTGGTGGCAAGGTTATGGATACAGTACCTGATGAAGTGTTTTCTGAGGAAAAAGAAAATACAAAAGTAAAAACACAAGTTTCAGCTGGTAATAATGAGGTTGAAGAACAGAAAGATAGTATAGAAAATAGTCTACAGAATTCTTCTCCAAAAGTAAAACCACGTAGAAGCATAAGAAAATCTTTATCAACAAATGCTAATACCCCACAAAGTAGCAGAAGAAAATCTAGAAAATCAGAGTTGAAAGAAACATGGGTTAACGAAGAAGAAATGTCAGAAAGAAAAGTGCTGGCATCTGAAACAGAAATTGACTTAAAGTCACAAGACAGTGAGAAACAAATTCAGGAGAAAGCGGAAGAAAAACCAGGAGAAAATATCTGTGATAAAAATGAAGAAAACGTAACACCATTAAGACGTGCTACAAGGAGTACTAGAAAGTCAATGTCTGCTGTAGAAGGATTTTTGATACCAAGTACTGATGCCTTGGTACTGTCCTCACAGAAAAGTACAGCAAAGAAGAGGAGAATGACAACAACACATGACAAAGATCTCCTTAACAAAAGTCCAGAAGAATTGTATGTAAACAGTGGTTTTATTTGCCTAAAATTACTACCGTATAAAGGTAGTTTCCCCTTGAGAAATAAAACTAAAATATCTCAATCTGACAACTTAAATTCCCCAAAAGGCAACAGTGCAGACAATCAAATAGTTTAAGTTAAATCCAGTTGTCCAAAACTGTTCTGACAGACAAAAAATGTTCGATATTGTCACAATATAAGATCTTTGCAATGAATTTCAAAATTCTGAGCCTAATATGTGACATAAAAAGGGTCCAAATTTTCCCAATCTGAAAGGTAGAAGGTAGTTTTTAAAAACCATAGCAAAATCACTGGTAAATGTAAATTGTTTGAACCAAGCAATATTAAGCACTATCATGGGCATGACAGTGTACAAGTATAATTGTGTATCATGTTGAGTTTTCCATTCACTTGTTCAGAAAAGCATTTATTTTTTTTTTTAATCTGCAATATCATTCATTTATGCTTATTATCTCCTGACATACATGTACACACACCAGTTTTGTTGAATACCAAATATTAAGATTCATGCATCTTTATCGTAAAAAAATGACTGACCTGATGAATCACAGATAAATGTGGTTTCTGAGAAATCATTGTATTTTTTTTACCCTCACCTGAATATATTATTGTTGTGATCCATCCATCCTTTCTCTAAATTTGTACATGTAACTCCTGCATAGTAAATGAAGACTTTTTTTTTTTTCTTTGAAATTCATTTGAAATTTAAACTATGAGATTATATAACTTAGTATCCACTTCTCCAGAGCTACATGTACTTCAAACCATGTGAATCTGTTCCTTAGGTGTTTTTATTTTTTTTTTGTCATTTCTTGAATTAATTGAAAACTTATCTTGTATTTCTAACAAAATATCATAATTCTTTACTTTTGGTGCTGTCAGGTGAACCGTTACAATTGTGGTTGTTATCAATAATTTTAATGTGTGCCGTTTCCTGTCAGTTGGTGCTAGTTAGATTTGGATATTCATGGTTGTCCTGTGGACAAAAAGTTTTCAACAAAAATCTTTTTCATATCTTTTAAAGTAAAAAGATGTGGTTTTTGTCTTGTTAACTAAAAACAAATTATACTCGATTTATTTGAAAGCAATCAGTACTATTAACATTGTATAATGAGAAAAAATGATTGTACTAAATTACTCTCATGTTTCTTATTGTATATATTTCAGGGTTAAGTTACTGGCTAAAAGTCCTATGGTGGAAATGTCACGTAGAACACCAAAACCAAAGTCACCTGTTGGTAAGAATATTCAGTATTGGGTTAAATAATCATAATTTTGAAGTGTAGTTTGAATTTGTTGAGCTTGCCTGTAATTATGGTATAACACGAAACTTATTTCATTTTCTTAGCATGTTCTTAACATTCAATTTTATTACTTTGTAAAACCATGCTAATAAGTGATTTTATTACTGTATTGTAGAAAAGATCCCACTTTGACCTTGAACTTTGATGACCTTGATGAGTCTTTAATATGTGGGGAAGTTCCAGCATGTGTTTTTGAGGATGAACCAGCCACTACAGAAAAAACAAATGATGTAGAAATGAAAGAAGTCCAAACTGAAAAAGAAAAAGAGGCTACAGAAGAAAAACCTAATGGTATGATGTCAGATTTCATTCATTCCTTCATTCATCCGACCACTGCGGTAGCTCAGTTGGTAGAGTGCTCGTTCCGTAAGTGGGAGGTCATGGCTTGAACCCCTAACCTGGGTCTGACCCAAGACTTGAAAGTGGGTAGTGACTGTTCTTTCGCCAAGCACTCGGCAAAACGAAATGAAAATCAGGGCTCAAACGAGGCCCCATGCCACGGTAGGCGTGGAACGAAAAAGAACTCTGCTGTATAATGCCATCAGCGCAATCACACAGGCAAAATTTCTGCACTTTCGCCTATAGCTGGTGACATCTCGAATATAAGTGAAATATTCTTGACTGGGACGTTAAACACCATTACTCAACTCTACTTAACTCCTTCATTCATCCATTTATTTATTTTTTTATTTTTTGCAATTATTTATGGAAGTTTGAATATAAAGACCACACTGACTTTTTTATCTGTTCTCCATATGTTCTTGGTCGAATGCAAATCTGTCGATATTGTTTTTTGTCAAAATTAGTTAACGTTCATGTTCTTCTGTGACTTTGGTGCCAACAGATAATAACTTAATAGTTAATGGATGTTTCTTTTCAAATTGTGGGACCAGACCATAATTCTTACATAAAAAAAAAAGAAATAATAAATAAAATAAGATGGAGAGAAAAGGTACACCACCAGTAGAGAACTAAATCTTCTATGATAATAAGTTGAAATTTATTATATTATACCTTGAATTTGGAATTTGTTCCTTATTTTGTTTCATAATATTTCAATATTATTCCACATTGGTTTTGTTTGCCTAAAATTACTACCCGAATAAAGGTAGTTTCCCCTTGAGAAATAAGACTAAAATTCCCCAATTTGACAACTAAAATTCCCAAAAGGCAACAGTGACACGCAATCAAATAGTTTAAGTTAAATCCAGTTGTCCGAAACTGTTCTGACAGACAAAAAATGTTAGATATTGTCACAATATAAAATCTTTGCAATGAATTTTCAAAATTCTGAGCGTAATATTTGACATAAAAAGGGTCCAAATTTTCCCAATCTGAAAGGTAGAAGGTAGTTTTTAAAAACCATAGCAAAATCACTGTTCCACATTAAGCTAGCAAACTATTGCAAGAACCATGATCAGTTGTATTTTTTGCAGAGATTCAATAATATATACACATCAGATATGATGATTAAACTTGGAAATAATGACTGTGAAATTGTTATGACAGATGTCCTGTTAATTTTAGATAATCTGGAGGAGAAAATGGAGGATAGCTCTGAGGGAGAACATGATGTAGCTTACTTTAGAAAGTTGTTGGTATCAGAAACGGACAAACTGAATGATCACTGTGATCGTTGGCAGAAAGTTAATGATACTTCAGACTTAACAGAAGAAGGTACATAATATCTTAGTTGAAATTCATCTTGTACTTCAGTTATGTGAATTACTTACACTAAAACAAACATGTTCCTGGGTTTACTTAAAACTATGGATATTGTTGTATCTTAATATATATACATGTAATATGGTAATATCTTCTCACAATTTAGCAATGCCATTGAGTTCATCAGTTTTAGACATTACAACACTTTAGGAAGAAAAATTTGGTTTTGTTATGATTTGTCTGAGGAATTTTGAGTTACAAATTCAGACAGTGTACAATTGAATGTTCCACTTAAAGTATTGTAAGGAATCTTTTTGTTGAGTGCATTTGAGTGCATGCATATAAAAGCTTATTTATTAAAATACATACATTTTCAGATTAGTTTTGGCTCTAACAAAAGCTGAGGAATAATTTGATATTATACTGCTTTACTCTTTTTTTTCTTTAAATTTCTTAGGCTCCCCCCGTATGTCAGTCATTGGCAATAAGAGTACTGGTCATAAATTTTCAAATCCCAATTTACTCTGACCTCAGTTTTACAATCATTCACTCAACTGAGTGTACACAACTCAAATTACGAAATATTTCAATGTGAATTTTTAAGACATTACACAGTTAAAATTAAATACATGCACTGGTATCTAATGTCATATTTAAATTGTTAAGTGTAGTTTGTTGAACAAAACAAAACAATAGCTGTATTCGACTGGTTGTTTTCCATCAGCAAGAGGCTCTTCCATTTAACGATATTTTCCCATCTTAATTTTTGACCAGTCAGACTTAAGACATCAACTTTACGTTTGTTATTCAACTGGTAAGTTGTTCTCAACTCGACCTTCTTGAACAACTGTTTTTAGAAGTGAAAAGTGTGTTGAGCACTTTACCAGTCGAATGACAAATACAAAACTATATTCCATGATCTGATTGGTCAAAAATAAAGATAAGAAAATATTGTTTAACGGAAGAGCCTCTTGCTAAATGGAAAACGACCAGTCGAATATGGCTATTGTCTTATAAAAGATAAAACTTTTTTAAAATATTGTTGAGAGAAAAATGGGAATGTTTGAGTTCAGTGTACACTCATTTGAGTGAATGATGGTGTAACTAGGGACAGATCTTTAATTATGCAGATAAAATTTTGTCTAATTTTGTCCTGATGGACAGGACCCTAAGATAATATAGTATAACTTGAATCATTTATTAACCTATTAACAGCAAGAGGACAAATAAGAACCTGCATCGGACAGGCACAGTTACTGATCTCACAGAGGTTTAAACAATTCTCTGGCCTGGTGGACAACTGTGAATTCAAACTAGGAGAGAAAGAGACAACTTGTACAGACTTACAAGGCTTCTGGGATATGATTTATTTCCAGGTAAAAATTTACAACTTTGATTTCAATTTACATTATTTTACATTGTAATCAAGTTAAGTCATTGAAATTATTTCCCAATTTTTATTACCAATTTCTTTTAAAAACCATGGGTTTTCCATTTTTATGTAAAGAGAATGGACTGGCTTATGTTCTTACTGTGTTTTATAATAAACAACCTAGGAACCTAGGAAATTTTAAAAAAAAAGTGTCTTTTTTCTCGGAATATCTCACTAATGATAGTGAATTTATCTGAAATACTTGTAATATAATCGAGACGTTTAGAAATCTTGTTAGGATGCAGTCTTTGTATTTGATGACCACTTTACAAGAGAATCCATATACATAAAACTTGTAAATGCTATAATTCAATAGAAATTCTTGTATATATTTTTTTTACTTACAGGTAGAAGACGTCCATATAAAATTTAGTGATCTACAAAAACTAAAAGATAATAACTGGATCTCGGATAAACCGGAACCTGTCAAGAAAATTTTGAAGGTAGTTTATCAAATGAGTTATGGCTATATGTATATTTATAGTGGTTTTTTTTTTCCTACATGAATGCAAATCTATAGAACAATAAGGATCAATCTCGATAAAAACAGGTATCCGTACAAGGAAGGTTTTGGGAGGTATAAGATGCCCCCCTTTAGTACTGATATTTGTATAAAATTGACACAATTTGCAGATTCTATTTGTATTATCTGTTTTTTTTTTTTTTTTTTTTTTTTTTTTTTTTTTTTTTTTTTTTTTTTAATCAAATTTGTGATCATATCATTACTGTACTAGATTTTTAATTGTTAATGATTATCAAGATTGAATTTTTATTATTTTTTTTATATAGAAAAAAGTCACTCAGCCTAAAACAACAAAGCCATCAGGAAAGTCTAAATTTGCAGAGTTCCGTAATCAAATGAAAAAGCAGAAAGAAGTAGTTCCAGTCCATGTTTTTGATGGTGGATTCTTTAAAATTGCCAGTCCAGAGAAGAGTCCAAAAGTTCATTGTGAAGGTAACATTATTGTAAATCCTAAGTACATGTTTACTCCTTTGAGAATAAACCATTTTTTTGACTGTTTATGGAACTATTTTCTTTAGGAAATAGCTATGAAAAGTTTCTAAATGTTGTCAAATACCATCTTGAAAGGGTTTGACAAACATAAAATTTGTCAGTGTGATATTACTTGTACCTTGTTAGATGTATTAAATTTATTGGAATTACAGAATTAGAAAGTCTGTCTTTTCTTGTTTTATCAATTCATGTTTTCGGGTGACAAATAATATGGAATTTCAAAATACATGTAGACAGTATTATTTCCATGTCTTGTTACTTTTGCAAAGATAGACAAAAACAAAACAAAAGCAATTAATTCCAGATTAACCTTATACATTGTAGTATAAACAGTGATATTGATGAAAACTTTTTTGGTTATTGATGTTGGCAACCTATTTTTTTTATGCACTATGTTTTATTTTCCTTTTATTTCTTTAAGGTGGAACACCCAAACCAAAATCTGCAGAAAAAAGAGAAGGAATGAGAAAGTCTCCTGAACAAAAACCACAGATTGAAACACCATCTTCAAATAGTTCAGAAAAGAAACCACTTCAAAACATAACTGTACCTAACACATATACTAGTCCTATAATTACTCCAGCAAGAAAACGTAGTTACATACCAGTAGTACCAAGTCCTCTACTTAAAGATTCTACCCCACAACCAAGACCTAAACGAAGAAGTTCTGTGAAAAAATTGCTGACGGAACAAGAAAATACTGAGAATAGTTTATCTAACACAGATAAAAGTAGCACTGGTGATGTTCTCACTGAGATTAAAGATAGCAAATTAATGTCTGTATTGGATAATGATCATGAAACATCAATTACAGAGAAAGTCACCAAATCGGCTCTAAGAAGATCAACCAGGTAATATTTATTTATCTGTTTGATGTGTAGATTTTACTTTAACAGTGTCAGAGTTAGATGGAACCTAAATTTTAGTCTGAAAAAAGATGAATTTTTTGAGGTACCACTTATAATAAACTAAACTGTAATACAAAAAGAAAATTTGTATTTTGCCTGCAGCTTCTAATGAAATCAATCCTTTACATCAGGGGTTCAAAATTATATTTCACAATGATAGGTCCGGGACTTTTTGCCTTTACCAGTAATTTTGGTATGTCTCAAATCCCATATCGGCACTGGAAGGTCCATGTATGCCAAATTACTTATTATTGATTAAACAAATATATCATATACAACTTACAAACACTCACGCATACTTTTGTTGAAGCAACTGCACATTATGTTTTCATTTTTGAAAGTGCTTGGACAGCAACTTTGACAAACTGCAATAAATTAAGTGATTTTGAGACCTTTTTTATACACAAAGAAAGAGTATTCTAAAAATATTTGATTACACAAAGGCAGTCTATTCTTAAAATTGTCATGGCATTAAAAAAATGTCAGGTCCATCGGACTTTCACAGTATAAAAATTCTAATGGTCCCAAAGTAAAATTAAAAGGTCACGGAGCCCGTACCTGGGGAATTCTGAAAATCATGTGTTTTAATACACTCCCTTAAGCTGAGGTAAAGATTAAAAAGGGGTATATTATATAGAAAACCATGTCTGTCTTCTTTCTGTTACTTTGTCATTATTCTTGCACCTGGACCATAAGTTCCTAGTCATTCTTCCTCTGATAGTTCTAGTTTATGTGTGTTTTGTATCTTTTATTTCATTGTAATATTCCATTACATTCTTGCAGACAATCAATAAGGACAAGAAAGTCTGTTTCATTTTGTAATCTTGAGACAAACGATTTGGTGTCATCAGATTCTGATACCATTCAGGAAGTTCCTCAGCAAGATGACTTATTCTCTATGTATCTACAACCCACCAATGCCAGGTTATCATTGGCACCAGAGAAAAGCATTCTGGAACAACATTTTGGTAATGATTCCTTTACAGATGATATTGAAAGTGCCATTGGAGATGAAAATTATTTAGGTAACTTTTTTTTTTTTTTTTTTTTTAGAGTTGTAAGGCAACCTAAAATCTATGATTTATTCCATTTTTCTTCTATCTTGATGTATAATGGTAAAAGTTCTATTTGTAACCCCCTTCGCACACCCCATTAAATTAAAGAGATGTTAAGAGAAGAAATTTACTTGGTCATGAACATCATTTACATGGTTGAATGATAAGAAATTATAAATTTTGTTATTGCATGCTTGTAGTGTGAAAAGGAACAACTCATATAGCAATTGAATCAGATTGGATCGCGAACATAAAATTTTACTTTTAGTTGTGCAAAAATAATACCTGCATGAATTGTCCATTTTCATCAATCGCAAAATTTTCACCCTGTGAATATCCTGCTTTAATAGTAGATGTTGTAAATTTTAGATTTTTTTTTTTTTTTTTTAAGAATGTGACCTTATTCTGACTTTCATTTGAAAGATGTTTCAGTAAGTTTGTTGTAGTTGAGGGTTCATCCCAAATATTTACTGGTACACAATTCTTATTGCAGTGCTCCAAGCAGGTTTGGAAAACTGGTAGCCACATGGCTAATAATTCAAAATTTTTGTTGCCAGGTAAAATTCTTGGTGGCCAAATCTTATATTGTTTCTTAATTTGTAAACAAATTAAAGAAAACTAGCAATTTCTGCTTCTTTTCTGCAGTCGGCGGTTCATCTTTAGGTTGATCGCCAGAAAAACCCAAATCAAAAAGTGATTTCTGCCGTTTGTCTGCCATTGTGCAAAATTAGATCACAGTCAGTTATGCGCTTTAAACTATAAAGGCACTTGCTTTGATTCAAGCGCTTTTAAGATATTATAGAGGGCAAGACTATTTGTCAGGTTGGGTGACGGGTCATGAACAAAATTTCAGGATTTCCCAAATTTTTAGTGGCCAAACTCAAAAAAAATATTTGACGTAATGGCGACCGTCTGACAATATTCAGTCGCAAAATCAGATTTTTGGTCGCAAATTTCGAGTATTTACTAGGCTACTTGGAGCGCTGAATTGTATATTTTAAGTGCATTATTGTAGTAAATTCTGTCCATGGATAAATAAAACATTTGATCTGACTGTTTTTAAAGAAATATCTGAATCCTATGTAACATAGCAGCAAAATTAGGAATCAGAGTGCCTTTTAACCTCTAGAATAGATTCAATTGCCACTCATGCAAATCCTAGTGTGAAAATGTTTGTCAGTGTGATTTCTTGAGGGTGTTGGTTTTAAACACCACTCGTATGAGTGAAAAAAAATCTTAACCGGGTGTGAAACCTTTTCCAATCACTCATAAATGTATGCACTGTGAAATCATCAGTCCTCTTGGATGTTTAAATTTTGCTATGTTCATAGGTTAGTATATACCACAGAATTTAATGTCCAAAGAAATGTTTACCTACCTGCTGTGGAAACACAATGAATGAAATAAAAAAAAAAACACAATTTCCTGAATTGTTTCTTTCCATTTTTATCTGACCTGATATAATTTTCTCTTTAGAAACAAGTAAAATTTCTTCACAAAACAGAAAGAGACGAAGCAGCTTGAAAGATCTGCCTTCCAAAGACAAACGTCGATCCACAAGAAGAAGTAGTGTTAGTTTCCCATCACCAATAAATGAGAATCCTCTTGTCACTGTATCAGGTAAGTTTTGTTTAAGTCTTAATTTTAAATATATTTTAATTGTGGACCTACAAACTGCAAGGATATTTTCTAATTTCAATATGGGAATTTTCATATGGAATGTGAAAATGATCAGTTTAAAAGAGTATATAAATCTAAACTTTATTTTAAAATAGTTATTAGCGTGCAAATTTACCTACCCAGACAAATTGGAGAGCAAGATTTTTGTTAGGAATCCAGTGAAATTTCCATGGATGTATTTAGTTATCCCATACCATTGTTGTAAGGGTTACTAATTTTCTCTTTGCTGGAATAAATAAACCTTCATAAATTAGAGTATTCATACAGGTGAGTGTTTGGCACCCACTGGTAAATTTGGTATTGGGTTAAAGATACTAGAGATATCAGTATGACTTACCATTTGTTTTTAAAAAGAGGAAAACATTAAAACAATATTTTGTAAAAATGATTAGTTTCCTCATTATTTTCTCTGGAACTAGTTGGTAAAATATAGTTTTTGATATACAGTCCTACATACAAGCCTTCAAAATCTACTCATTCCGAGATTGGCGAGAAAGGTTTTTATGTCATTACAAATACTTTGTAACCTCCTTCAAAACTTAAAGATACATTGGTGTTGGTCATTTGTAAATAGTTAAAACTTACAAATGTTTAAATCCATTTTTAAATCTCATTTACCTTGGAAAACCATTCTACATCAATAGATATCCTGTCCATGAATTCAAAATTTGAAATTTAAGTTGAAATTACATTTCCTCTGGTAAATTCATATTTTCACTGATCATTTAATTCATGGGCTGGAAAACTCTATTTATTTTTTCAGATTATTGACATAACACTAAGAAGGTGAATTTTCATTCATTTAGGGCTTATCCATAGGACTGTATATGTTCTTTATATGATATACTGACAGATTACAATTTATTTTATAACTCTTATTTTATCTTGTCATATTTCAGAAAACTTGGAAAGTTCAGTGTTTTCTCCTACACAAAGTAGAAGATTTTCAAATTTGAATGTAGGCTTTACACCAGTACCAAAAAAGGCGGTATGTATTTATAGAAAAAACGACTTTTTTACTCTGCTAAAATACCCTGGAGAGACTATAGAGGTACCATTTAAATCAATGTAGACATTTTGAAGTCGTTTATACTTGGTGGCTTTTTTTTAATGTCATTGTTGAATATACTAGGCACACATCACATATTTGTACACATGTAAACTTGGTCATTCATTTTAACTTAAAAATCAATACAGCCTGCTGCAAATATAATCATTATTTTGCAGGTCTCTTTTGAATTTACTCTCTGTACAAGGACCAAGTTTGTCTTGATAAAGAAATTACTGTTGTATAGAATACCAGAGTTGTCTCCCATACATATCACGCTTTTTTTTTATATATACAGTATTTAAAAAATAAACACTGCAAAATGTAATGATCAATTAGGACATACATGTATAAAATTGAAGGGGAAAATGCACATGTTCATGTAATTACATGTATGTCATTATAAAGAGGGTTTTCTGCTGTAATAAACATTGTAAGGAAAATATTTGAAAAAATATTTCAGTCATAGAAGACCTGGAATGTATTGTATATTGATAACATTTTTTTTTTTTACAGAGACCAAGCTTATTATACACACCACCTAAGGAACAGAGTAAATCTGGCAGTTGTGTTCAGGATGTTCCTACAGCAACTTTAATATCATTTAGCCCCTGAATGATGGAATGGATACAGTAACCAAATTTGGTACTAGCGTAATCACAAACATAAAGATCTATGTTAGTCCTGATTATCTGGTGATGTGATAGCCTGAAAGGACAGACATACCTATATATAGGACAATGCCGGGATCGATTTCACTTGTCTGATTAAATGATTGTACCGCAGTTATTTTACCATAAAACAAGCATGATCCTTGTATAAGAGGGACAATATTTTTAATGAGGAGGCAAGTGTTAATCGTCGGAGCAATATGATTGAAATGATTTGATGTCGTTACAAAAAGTTTTTAAAATGTGTTTAATGCTGAATACATTGAAGCTTATCATTATATTGCTGTATTTTCCCCTGTACTATTTACTTTAACATGTTTGAAAAATCAAATTGCAAAAGGAAATGATCGTAAACAGCAATATTGTGCATTATGCATCATTTCCCTGATTATATGATTGGGAATAAATGTTGGTGTACAATATTTTTTTAAAAAGTTTGTAAGAAGTTACTCAAATGTCACTGTATTAAGTGCACTTGGCGAGCTTGTGATTGGAAGAACTGAAAGATTAAGTTAAAGTGTTTATACCATATTGCAATAAAAAAATATTTGATATCATCCTCAGATTGTTTTAGCCATATCATAATTCGTCATAGACATTGTGTTATAATTCATATAATCTCATGTTTTTAGTGTTTTTTAAACTCATTACTAATACTAAGAACTTTTTTCTTTCAAATTCACATGATCAGTTTAATACCTATAAATAGTTTAAATTTTTTATTCTGAAACAAGATATGTTTACTTTGCTTTACAACTTAAATTTATGATTTAGTTTTCATTTTAAATTCTTTTATATATTGTATTTAAATGAATGATATGCATACAATTTGTTGAAGCTTCACCCAGATTATATATTGTACATCTTTGAACTTATTATGATAATTGATAAGTAGAGAATACAAAACATTTAAGTAATATATAAAAATTAAAAGAAACTCTTCATATAAGTTGGTTTTGTTATAAGAATATTTTCTTTTTATGCTACTAGCCATGAATAGCTGCAAAATTGCTAATTCGGCTTAAAACAACAATTCACTCACTTTTTATGATAAACAGCATTAAGATAGTAAAAAAAAACCCAGAAAAATGTGCTGTAATGGGCACTTCTGTAAAAAGAGTTGTTTAAATGTCCCTTTGCCTCATATTTCAACCATAAAGAACTCCAAGATCACATGTCCATATTTTTGATGGTAGTCTTTATACATGGTGATTTTGAGGCAGCAGATACAATCCCAGCACAATTTTTTCGGTGAATTTAACTGAAGAAAAGATGAAGATTCAAATTTTACAATTAATTTTCAATGCAAGCCCCGGTTTCACAATCATTCCTTAAATAAGAATTTCCTTAACTTAAATCTGGCAAATTTGTAATCTTAATAATTTTGTTTAATTGTTGAGATATTCAGGGATTTAAGGTGTCATTTTGAAGATTACTTCGAGCTTGTAACATCTGTATTTAGTTTTATCACAAATGTTTATCTGTAATTAACAAAGAGATAGTAAAAATTTGATAAATTTAAGTTAAGGAAAATCTTAGTTAAGGAATGATTGTGAAACCGGAGCCAGAGGATACATGATGAAAAGGATTAAAACTCTCAATTGAAACACATCAATATAATCTTAGCTATAAAAACAGTATGAATTCTGTTCAATGCCTCAACATCATCAAAAAAGTCACAAGCATTTAGAGCAGGCTACATGTACTTCATGGTTATTAGTTGGGTGATACATACATGTATATAAATCGGTATAGTCCAAAGCAATTGCATACTTTAATCATGAGAGCATTAGAAAATTTTAGAAGCATTGGTACCAATGATGGCTGGCATTCATCGTTGATAGGGATAGATGGTCTATTTAATGTTAAATTGTTTGCCAGCTCTATTAAAGTCTGTACATAGTATCAGTTTACATTGATTTAACTTCAACATTGTTTCAAGTTTGTGTTTAGATTAATTTTCACCAATAACAAACATCTTTGTGAATATGTATGCCAGTTGAAACATTTCCTGACAAGTTTTGCATCCAACAAATCTATGCGACTAAAATTATTCCACAGAGAGCAAAATTTCTCAAGCTGTATGTGGAATTGTATGACTGTGATTGCTCTTGACAAATCTCTCGCCTTGAAAATGATGGCCGACATTTCTGGATGTTGACCATGTAGTGATTGAAATTTCACCAATTTAAAAGTGCTAGTATTTGTTTGGATGCTATCCATATTCTACTCTACAATCATACTTATACCTGTAATGATTGAATGGGGTTTGACATCCTAGTCAAGACTTGCAGTTACATTCAAATGCAAACAGCTATTGGGGCAAGTGGCAGGAACTTAATCTTTGCAGTGTGCTTGCAATACGAACTATGTCTTGGACAAAATTGGCATCTGTTTTATGGGTATTATTTTTTACTTTCATACTAAATGTTGAGTGCAGTTACTATATTTTTTTTGCATCATATTCAGACCTAGCCACGGTTTAAACCCCCAACCAATAATGTAAATGAGGACTAACAATTTCCCAATTTTTTTTTTTTAAAAAAAAAAAAGAAAAAAGCTTCTGTTGCATCATAGCAGTCATCCGACTGTTTTTGTGCAACTGATTTTCAAATGAGTCTTTTTAACATATTTTTCAAATAAAATATAAATGAGAGCAAAGTGAATTTGGGCAGATTTATAAAGGATTGATACAGAAAATGAATGACACACACATGAACTCAAGGTCAGTTTATCAATATTGCTTTGCAGGTACGGTAATTGTCATGATTCAGAGATCTTTTGTTGAAACATTTATCTCATTATTAATGCTGATTGGTTACCAATCACCTATCACGTACCAATCTACCTGAATTTTTTTTACCACATGAAATTGTACAATTACACATAAAACAACCACTGTTAGATGTTTCAGGTTTTATTGACAGGGTTTATTTTCAAACAGGTATGACATTTGTACAAGCATGGCAAATATACATTTAAAAACTGCATCACCTGCAACCATTAATTTGAATAAATGAATAAGTTTGCCTAATTAAAATTTAAAAGCAAATGCAACAACAAATGTTGCATCCGAGATCAATAAGCAAGGTCTTTTTTTTCCTCGATTAAACTTAATGGAATGAAAAGCTACCAATATTAACTTAAAACTAATTACAAACCATTCATTTCTTTTTAAAAAAAATTATATTTTTATATTCTACAAATTCAGAAAACAAATGACTTTTATAACATGAAAGATGATTGGTTAACAAGTTTCTTGGATGACATTTTTTGGCTAGTAGGTGTGACCTTAGTGAAGTTCATGTACAACATTGGTGCTTTGTAAACTGACTTTTAACTAGAGATTAAATACAACGAGAAAGATGTAAAAATTTGAGTTGTAAGTCAAAAATAATAAGAAAATCTCAACTTCATTCCTGATCAATTCATGAAGTGAACAGTAAATAAACTAAATCAAAGCACTGACCCTGCTGAACGTAGAAAAATGCCATAATGTAAGCAACATTACGTAACAAAAATACTTGTGTGCTGATTGGTCAAACAGAATTCAAGACACCTGAAACGACTTAAAACAACAATATATTGTGGCATGTCATATAACATCTGTGGGATTCAGACATCTAGAGATAAGTCAAACAAAGATGGAGTCCTACATCACATTTAAATATAAAAGTGAATATAATGATTTAACACTACAATTATTCAATGTGTTGTATATATCATCATTAATTACATAATATACATGATAATAATATTTAGTTGAATTTTAAAACTTCATCATAAAAGAATAGTGTTTGATTTATTAGAATCAAGGACAGATAACTCCAACTGTAATATGAAAAACACATCTCATCAATGCCACAATTATTGTTGTATATATATTTAAACATAATAATAGTCATTACACGACAAAATAAAATTTTCTAATCGCTACTAATTAAAATTAATGTTGCCACCAGTCGTAGTTTATTTCACAAACCAGTCATTCAGTGACGGACAGGTAACTTGATTTAGCATGTAAATCTGCATGGTTATGAAGCACTAGTTAATAAAAAATAATGAATATATCGATACAGCTGTCAGAAATGTTACTATGGCAACAGCACAACTCTGTGTCAATACACTGGCTACAACCATAATGTCTGGCGCTTACACTACAACAACAATCTTGTGGCTAAGCTTATAATATTTTTTGAACAACTTTTAAAATTGTTTATTTTAGTTGTCATTGTAATGAATACTGCAAGTGACGTTTATCTAATCCTTGTATAAACAGCGACAAAATGGTCTTATTTTCTGAACAATGATGGCTACTTGTGTTATTTGGTCCTTAAGTAGATTGAGTGTATGACACAAGCATTGGAAGCAGCATCAGTATTTTTTCTTGCTGTTTCAAAAAGAGATTCAGTTATTTCATCACCACAGATACCATAAACAATTCAAATAACCCTAAAGACACACATAACTGTGACTCTAAGCTGAAGCTTTACTGACCAATGGTCCTAATGTATTTAATATTTTCACAATTCCCCATGCAAATTTACGCTACAGCTTAACATCAAAATGAGGTAAATTAAAAACAGGAATGGCTAGAAATATAAAAATGTATAAAGAATGTAAAATAAATGGAGCATGAATAAAAGATTAGAATAAGATGATATTAATAATGTCATACAAAAAAGATAAATAAAAAATGGTGCATGCAGGTTTGACCAAAAAAAAAAAAATTGTACATAAATATTATACAATGTAAAATATTTAAAAATAAATAAAATCTGAACTAGAGACCAAACTGTTCTGATTTAATGACCATGTATTGGGAAAAATGTGTATAATAGAAGAACAAAAGTAGGGTTTAAAATTGCATTGACTATTAATATAAATTAATACTGATGATTTTAGAGATTGTTGACTGTCAATCTTCATTTTTTTGTAAAAATTTTACAGGACTAGTTTTGTTTATATCAAATATTGTTTTTCGAATACAATGATACATGCTTTAATGCATTGTAATATTTTTTTATTGATTAAATTGAGACTCGCATCATAATCAATCAAAGGTTTAACTTTCAATTTCAATCATAAGTTATGGAATACATGTACATGTACGGTACATAGTATTTAAAAAAAATTGTATAGGGCAAGCGTGAGCTCTACAATAATTTCTCTTTGGTAAACTGGCAAATGAACTAATTTTATATAAAAATATAAATGATTATGCAAAAATCACAATGAACAAAATTTATTATTATTATTTTCTTTTTCACAAAATTATGTCATGAAATTTACTGGACAGAGTATTGAAATGTTGTAATAAGAATCTTGAAGTTTCTTTCTCTACTCTCATTGACTAACATATAGAATATAGACCATTTAAATAGAATAAAGAAAAGAATAAATGATGTCATGTGTGATGCATCAGTTGAAAAAACCACACTGATTGGTCAATTTTATCAAGTTTTTGTATTCCTGTACATGTAACTACTAAATCAAATTCTGATTAAGATCATAAAATAGATATACTCTGAATCTTGAAATTAAGCACTGAAACTGAAAAATGCCTTGTAATCGTAAAATTGAAAAATGCCAAGTGTGTCAAATACTAAAATTGACTTTGATGCCAAAAATAGAAAATTTTCTGTGAAAATATTCATCTGTATTTCATTTCTTAATAATAAATAAAATTTATCCAAAATTTATTAAACTGTTGAATTTTGATGCGGTCTGACAATAAGTTTGTGTAGAATTTATTTCAAGATCTGTAGTTTCACATAATTGTTATGACAAGTGTTTTTATTCATGCCCATAAAAAGATAATTTCCTGTCATCATATTCTACAATAATAGCACAAAAAGCATGCTTTTAGCTAGATGTGATACATATGTGAACAACTTGACATCCCACAACATCTGAGTGGGACTGATAATATTATAAGGAAGCAAGCTGCTTAAAATGCAAAAAATATGTACCCAAACATCTTTCCTACCTTCCAACTTCCCCAGTCCCACTCATACGTTTTGAGGTATAAATGAGACCCATTGTCTTAATAATGGATATGCCAGGATAAAATCAAAATATATAAAATCTCAACTATGAGCACTTAAATAAAAGATTCATTCACCAAATAAATTGATCATGCAGCTATAAAATATAAGAACACAGCTAGATATATAAAACATAGTTAAACATTAGAGGAGCTTGAAAAAAAATAACTTTGAACCTAACCTAAGCATAAAGATGAAAACAGGTAACAGATAGCACCTAAAATTACAAATTTCTAATAAAAGACTTATATCATTAAAGTTGAACTAAATCCCTAACTCCATTGCAAGATTAATGAATTCTATCTTAGCACCTTAAGTATGTTGCAGGTAAAAATATTTCTGCAAAACATTACATTTATGTAAAATATAGTATATATTGTTGCAAAACAATGCCCAATATTGACAAAGCAGAAGTACATGTATATCAATTCGGTACAAACAAACATCTACTTTCAGCTATATCAATTGTAATAATGTTCACAAGAGTTATCAACTAAATTGATCATGGCCTTAAATTTTTTTCAAAATTTGGTTGGTATTCAACTTCATGTTTCTGTTTTATTATTATTTTTTTTTCACTTTACATCCTTTTATTCTCGTTCTTATAAATCATTATGTTGGTTAGTATGTACTTCATTAAGATCTCAGCTTTCATATAACCTTGACCTTAAATAAACTTTGAACTTGAATACATCAAGGTAATCTTGACCTTCAAATAACTCTGAGAATGAATATAGGACAATTTTGATCTTTAATCATTTGTGAGAATGGATTTTAAGTCAAAAAAAAAAAAAAAAAAAAAAAAAGAAAGAAATTCTTCCAAAACCTGGTTGTCATGGAAACCAAATAAATATAATGTTTTTCAGAACATTTTTTTTCTGCAATATATTTCACCTATTGACAAAGAGAACAACAAGATTATAGTAAGAACAGAGTTACGCAGCTTGTGTAATAAAACCTAATATTTGCATAAGTAACAACCCAAGCTTTTATCAGTCAAAATATCACATATATTACAATAATATACACATCATTAATATCGGGCAAGAAAATGTGTAAATATGAACATGGCATATTAATACTTTCTGGAACCATATAACTTAATAAAAATAAATCTTAGCCGTGATAAAAACACATAACATAATACATCTTCACAACTTCAGGAAAGAATTTTTCTAAAAATAGGGTTAAATCATATCAATACTTTTTAGAACTTCAATAGCCTAAAATAAAAAAATTCTCTTTTACAAACCAATATATTTGCTGTCCTACATGCAAAGAGATAAACCTTCCTTAATTTTTTTTATTTTTACAAAATAAACTTAAAAAAAATATGTGAAGTGGTTTCTTTACTTCAAAACAGTCTTTAAAAAGTCCAATCAACCAATATCTAACATTAAATAGCATAACATGTAATAGTGAATTTATTCTGTCATTAAAATGTATAATTGGGTGGATAAAACAATTTCATTAGTTGATTCATTTCATACAAAATAACACCACTAGTGTTTTCTAGTATGTTTTAAAAAACTTGTTTTTCAATCTCTACATATAGCATTCTGATAAAAAAAACCATTTCACTCAAGAAAAAAATATATGCCTTAAAAGTCTTGTTTAACTTTTTCTTTTACGACAAACCCAATTGTTTTTCAACAAATTTGGCTTCATTTCTGTCAGAATTCTTAAGTCTAGTTGATTTAACTGTTCTGGACATGCAGATGATCTATAGAAAATTTTCCTTCAAAAAGACATCTTTAAATCTCAAAGTTATTAAAATTTTCAGAAAGATCTGTTTATCTGAAACTGTGAAAAAGCACAAAAATAAGTCTTATACAACAGATTTACCAGTGTCGGCAGAAGAAAAAAAACATGTTACCATTTACAAGAAAAAAACTTTACAGTTTAAAAATAAATTTGACTTTGATATCAAAAAAGTCTACATACATGTAACTAAGTGTCAATGAAAAGTAACATTAATCTTACCAAGACTTTTAAGTCACAAATCGATTATGCTACTATGAGTATTTTCCCCAACATAATTACTTTTAATAAAACTAAATAATACATGAAAAAAAAAAATGGTTGGCAATAATGAGTAAAATGAAAACTTTGTATGACAAAGAAATAGTTTAACATGATATATATATATGTAAATATATATAACTGTGTTAACAATTTTTGGCACCAAACTACAAACAAAACTGACTTGTTACTTATCTTCTACAACACATCAATCAAAGATTTTTAACAATTTTTTACAAACATCATTTTTGATCTAGTAAAATTTTATTATGAATATATAATAAAAAAAAATAAAAAAAAGTAATAAAAATCAATTTTACAGCTTTTCTAACATTAAAATTTTCTACAATCTATAAAACTTAAACTTCACCAAAACACATTTTTTAGATGACTAGAATGGAATTAATTCATGTTTATGATTTTTTTAAAACAAAATACTTAAAAAATTAGCAAATTTAAATAAAATCAAAGGACAAAATTTAAATAAATAAAATCTGATATTACTACCAAGAGTTAAAACCAGATCCATGTTCATCCCCAAACTCAGAAAATACCAAAGTTACACCAATAAATATTCATTGTTGATTCTATTTCTTGTAAGATATATGCGACAACCTCAGCCTCAAGGAGAAAATGCAGTCATGTCATAAAAATTACCCCCCCTCCCCTGGAAAAAAAAGGCCATAAAAAAAGAGAAAAGGAAAATTTCCCTGTTATTTATTTATTTATTTTTCTGCATATTCTTTTGGAGACAATCAATCATGTTTTAGCTATGTTTAAAAAAGGTGGTGTATTTTTATTTCATTTTCTCTAAAACATACATGTATATTTCATTTCTTTCGTTGTGTCAGTAAAATTTATTATCTTTAAAATCACATAAATTTTGTGGAATGAATATTTTTTAATTTAAAAAAAAAGATCTTCTTACTCCACGAATTATGATAAATCTCATTATTTATAATGCATACCACCTGAGATTATTTCCCTTTGAAATGAAATGAAATGATATATATATATATATTTAAAACAATTAAAATGACGGCACTATATTTAACTGACTTTACAAACATGGTATTAATGTATTGATAATGTTAATGATGATTCAAACTGTCTGTTTAACATGTAATTCTTCTACAACACCACCCCACCTAAGTTTGAAATGACGATTTCTCCAAACAATGGTCGAGTTCCAGTGAGAGCGCATAATTATGCCAATATAAGTTAGTTCATTAAACAACCAAGCAACCACAAATTCAAATTTGGAAAATGGTAATGTTCCTCCCTGAAAAATGAAAAAAAATAAGAAAAATATAGATTTAAGGAAATTAAAAACATCTAACAGCAAAAACTCTTTTAAATGTCATTCGGCATCTTTTTGTCCCTTTACTTGCCATAGTAATTTTGAGTCCCAAAATGTAAATTTTTGTTTTTTTCTTTATAATTCTACTTAAACTTATTACAAATTCTCTTTAAATTGCCAATATCTGACTTCATGTATAGTGGTGATGAATCAATTTTGGAAATTTTTGCCTTTCCAATTTTCACATAAAATCTTGAGAAAAGCTTAATATGAATATAAAAGACTTCAGGTCCATTAAGACTAGTGTTTTAAGGTCCTGTTGCTTCATAATTCACACACACACACACACACACACACACACACACACACACACACACTATAAAGAAGACCTTGTCTATAAAGTCTATATTTCTTAAGGCCTATTGTTGGTCTTTATATACAGGTTTCATTGTACATACTGAACATATAATGATTGATATAAATGGGTTGTGACTGTTATGGCTGTCACTGAGCAGTACAAAAACAAAATGACTAATCTTGTCTCTAGAAAAAAAATAATAATTACAGTATTGTGTTATTATTTTTATTATGATTGTTATTTTAATTATTTATTATTATTCTATAATTGCGTTTCTTTACCTCAATGATATTAATTAAAACATAATCCATCAGAAACCATACTAAAGCATGAACAAGGAATACAACAGAAGCTGTCCAGTTAAATAGGAATGATATTGACCAAGAGGCAATGATACCAAATGGAAAACACAGAGAGATTGGTTCAAAGAATACTGTAAGTGGAGTCATGGCAGTTCTTAATTTACACCATCTGAAATCATTAAAAAATACAACTTATAATATAATACAGCAAAATACATGTATTTGTTAAAAGAAATATCAGTAGATGTATAAAAGAAAATTAAATTGAGATCCTACAATTTCATTTAAAGAAAACCAACATTCCTTGCCACAATTTTGACATTATGAAAGGGTTCAGAGGTGAACTGACAAATCCTTATAAGAGAAATGGTTAAAACATCAATTCTGTCACTTTAAAATCAAATGATTGGAAAAATTTGAAAATCTTCTATTGCACTTGGAGTCAAACAATTGAACTGATCCATAATGAGTGAATGAGTGAGTAATGGTGTTTAACATCCCAGTCAAGAATATTTCACTTATATCAAGACATTGCCAGCTATAGGCAAAGGTGCAGAAATTTTGTCCTGTACGTTGTGCTGATGGCATTAACATGCAGGGTTCTTTATCGTTCCATGCCTACCATGACACAGGACCTCGTTAATTTTAAGTTCCCATCCGAAAGAACAGTGACTTTCATTTTGTAATGCCGAGTGCTAGGCAAAAGAACATATTTAATTCTTGGGTCAGATTGTCTGGGTTCAAACCCACAACCTCCAACTTACAGTGCGAGCACTCTACCAACTGAGCTACTGCAGTGGTGATTCATAATGAGGATAATGATTTATTTATGGCCATTTTCTAATACACATAGATTAAACTCTTAAGAAATTAATAGTAAATAACATAACATTAAGCTGTTTGTTTGGATTTTTTTGTTTAACTCTGACAAGCTTTCTGATAGAAGGAAATTCCTGCAAACTATGCCGTTGTTAGAATTACAGCATAGTTCTCAGAATTAATACAAAAACTGATTTAAAAATGACTACCGGTATTTACTGTATTGACTGCCACAGCTGAAATTAACAGACAGTTGGGTTGTTTTTAGACAAGATTGATTAATTAAAAAAAAAAACAAAACAATTATACAATGTAGGTTTTCGAAGGGTTTCTAGTTTCTGATCAGGGATTTCTAAAATAACCCCTTTATAATTGGGAGAAAAAATTACTAAGCAATTAATTAATTATTATTACAAACCTTGTTAACCTATTATGTAATGTTGTGATGGAATATGTCCCTGAATGTTGTAATGCTGGCTGTGAGGATAATTTTATATGCCATCCTCTGAAATACATTCAAATTCATAACATTATTACTACACATATTTCTCTTATACATTATCTATCTATCTATCTGTATATGACATTATCGATCAAATTTCTTTTTATGACAAAATTAAAAAAAAAAAATTAGCCATGCTGATTTTAATTAAATTTGCATGCCAATTATCAGATATTACGTCAATAATCAGAACGAAATACTTAATAATAACAACCAGGGCCCAGTTTCACAATGAGTCACTCAATTGAGTTTGCACTCAACTCAAATTTGTGAATATTTCAATGTCAATTTTTCAGACATTACACAGTTAAAACTGAATATCTAATGTTGTGTTTTAATTGTTTAGTGTAAGTTTGTTGAACAAAACAAAACATTGTCGAATAAAATTTTCATATTTTTAAAATATTGAGAAAAATTGGAATATTTGAGTTGAGTGTACACTCAGTTGAGTGAATGATTGTGAAACTGGGGCCAGATACTCATATTATAAAGTTTGAATTCTATTTTCATGCTAAGCATCAATAACCATAAAGAAAATTTAGTTCATTTCTATAAGAAATATTCTAACCTAAGTTATAATACCTGTTAATAAATTCTTGAGCTAGAAAATAGTCTTCAGCTAAATATTGAGTAAATTTAATAAGACCGCCAGCCTCCTCTATAACAGGCTTTCTCATTAGACATGACATCCCTGTAGCACAGTTAATACCTATAACGTTGGCACAGACATACATTTTAGCATGCTGTGTACCAAAATATATCTACAAGAAAGAAAGAAAAAATATTATTAAATATGTGTTACTGACCAAGTATGGTTTTTAGTGGGTCAGTAAAAATCATCTGACTACATAATGGATAACTTGATTGACTGATTTAATTGGGTTTTACATCCCAGTCAAGAATATTTCACGTATATCGAGATGTCACCAGCTATAGGTGAAGTGGCAGAAATTTACACTTTTGCAGTGTGCTTAGGGCAATGTGCAGGGAGGGTTCTTTAACATGCCACTTCTGCTGTGTTTGGTTTTTTCTTTTGGCTTCTTCTGGTTTTTAAGGTCTTATCCAAAAGACTCATATAGTGGAAAAGCTGGACCTAATATGATCTATACCCAGAGATAACAAGAAAAAGATTGATCAGAAACATCTGGACATCAGCATGGAATGCCTCAAAAATGCATTTTTTAATTTAAAAAAAAAAAAAAAAAAAAAAAAAAAAAAGGTCAGTTATGTCTTAAATAGTTAAAAGATCTAATACATGTATGAGGATTGGCATTTAAAACTGTTTATTGTGACTAAGTGCTAACAAATACCTGATCAAGCAACATAATGTCCTGATTATAAATAACCTTTAACAGATAAATACTTCACTCATACATTATTAATTTAATCCCT
Source organism: Tegillarca granosa (assembly GCA_029721355.1). Classification (NCBI taxonomy): domain Eukaryota; kingdom Metazoa; phylum Mollusca; class Bivalvia; order Arcoida; family Arcidae; genus Tegillarca; species Tegillarca granosa. The sequence goes on along the minus strand of CM056598.1, from coordinate 26,300,791 downwards.
CAATAAAAATCACTCATTTAATAAGGATTTGTAAAAAATAAATTAAATATTTTTTTATATTTAAGTAATGTGGGATAAGTATTTAACCTAGAAATTGGTGAATGAACAACATTTTTGCTTGCTGTACTCAGTGTATGGTATACCTATAGTCAATCAATTAACTTTAACTAAATAAGTTAAAGTGTTGTTACACCAGGGTGATTTAGATTTATACATCTATGATTTTTTTTATGATTATTTTTTTTTTAAAATAATAATAATAATAATAATAATAATAATTTGTATTTTAACTAGGTTTATGGGAAAAATTCATTTACATATCAACCAATAATCATCTAGAACGATTTTTAATTTGTCTTGATGAACCTCATGTGTAACACAGAATGTTACATATATGGATGTACCTTTTCCATATGAGAAGCAAATCCTCTACGTGTAGCTGCATATGGCATTTGTTGTACTAAACCTACTTTCTCCGTCATGACTTGAACCATATCAGTAATTGTGTCTTCTTTTACTGCAAAAAACACAACAGAATCTAATTAATTAACATACCAGTGTCCCCTAAAGGACCAAACATCAAAGACAATTGCATTTTATTTTGTACAAGCAATAATTCACTGTTTGAGGGCACATGTGTTATATTTTCGTACAGATATTCCTACACTGTTTAGGGAACCTGCTTTATGTTAAAACATGTATTTAAAAAAAAATGTCAGGAACATATGATCACCTCATCAATTTTATGACTTTTAATCACAATTAAACTCTAAAATTTTAGTTGTGTCATTTTTTGTGAAATTTTCATCAGTCATATGTATGTGTTTTATAATTATGTTGTACAAAAATAAACTGATAGCTCAGCTGCTCAGAGTATGTATAAAGCTGGTGTGCTGAAATATTTCTGTCCTGATTCTATCTACCGGTATTCAGTAAAGCCTTTTCCCTACAAGGTATTTGTGATAAATAGAATTTAAAAATAATAATAATAATAAAATCTGAAATTCAAAGTCAAGGCTAGTATGAACTATAAGCAGGGTGTGTCTTAAATGTGCTAAGAGTGTATGAACAATGATAGGAGTGTCTGAACTGTTGGACTATGAAAGATGAAAGGACTGTCTGAAAGTTCTATGATGGAGGTGTTTGAATTTACATGTACAAGTGGTTACTTATTGTGCAATAAGATGGATCCTTATTGAAGATTTCTCGGTGACTTAATAAATATCTCAAATCAGAAAGGTAACAAATGAAATGATTTTTTTTTACAAATGAAATTAACGCTGTAATAAATCTTATCTAATTTATAAAATGACTTATTTTTAGCAAAGTTTTGTCAATAGAATGAGCTACAGACAGACATTGCAATTATCTTGAATCAAGGAAAAATAATTAAAAATTTAATTTACACTATCTCTAGAATTTTGGTAGTAAGTGATGTAAAAGCCTTAGTAACATCTTCACTAGGAAGTACTTTAATTTCTTAAGGAAGTAATTATATAGAAAGTAAGTGCATGTATTTGAAAGGGTAAAGGTCAAATACAAGTGTCTTCATCTTCCTTGTTGATCCCAAATGTCACTGTCATACCTTGCTAAGCCTCAGTATCATATTTAGATGATTTTTCAATAAATAGGCAAAGCAATACTGAGGTCATAATCATACTTATATACGTCAAAGTAATACTTCAGGAGTGTAAACACTTAATGAGGTAACACAGTTTGTCCTGTGACAATCATCAATATATGATTTATGATACAAGAGAAATTACCGGCAAAAATTGAAACAGGGATTTTTCAGGCTATTTCCAGAAAGACAGGAAAATTGGGAATATGAATCAGCAAAATAGCAAATGTAGGATAGTAGAGGAATGCACAGTAATGTTAGCTACTTAGTCAAGATCCTGTCTCTTAATACAAAAGGGTTTTGAGACGGCAGAGGACACTGGAATGCCTGGAGAAAACCATTAACTATCAATTGGCAAAACAAACTGACAACTTTATCACATTAAGACTTGCCCTTTCCAGATTTGATCATAGAAAGTGAGAGGAACAATGAACCAAAAACCAGCTTTTTTTTTTAACCATCTGCCCACTAAGGCCTCTTAAGTTTGTAAAGAGCGGGAAGTAAAAATCAATAATTTATCTATCTCTCTGAAAGTTGAGCAATAAAACAGATTTCTGTTAAAAAGGACTAACCTATGAATGATTTTAAAGTCACCAAAGGGTCCTCAACCTCATTTCCTATCACGATGAAACTGTTAAATGCAAATTTCGAGTATATGATGAGTTGAGTAATGGTGTTTAATGTCCTAGTCAAGAATATTTCACTTATATTGAGATGTCACCGGCGAAGGTGCAGAAATTTTGCCTGTGCATTGCACTGATGGCATAATACAGCACGGTTCTTTATCATGCCATGCCTACCACATGGGACCTTGTTTGTTTTAAATTCCCATCCAAAAGAAGCATGACTTTCATTTCCTAATGCAGAGTGCTTGGCGAAAGAACAGTCACTATCCCACTTTAAAGTCTTGGGTCAGACCTGGTTCGGGTTCGAACCCTTGACCTCCCACTTACAAGTATATCATGAAAGAATATGAACAAACACATTTAAAAACCTCTTCTTTTTTAAACCATTTATATGTCAGGTTGGTTTTCATAAACCTATCAATTATTGAGTACAATAATTGGTAATGACATTATTTTTTGAGACAGCGATAATAACTATACATAATGAAGGAACTCCCAGATTTTCTATCAGCATGCTTGAAAATTTTGTCAATCCAATACTAGCTTTTAGATTGTTTAATGTCTGAAAAGCCATATAAGTAATCATCATTTCAGCTGTTTAATAAACTTTATCAATGGGACAGCTCCCATTTATAGTGGATTTTTCTATCAACTTACAACTGTCCTATGTCAGTCTCATTAGAGACTAGGGCAACCTGTATCTCTAAAAACTTTGAAACATTTATATGATCGAGTGAATTGGGACTTATGTTCCAATAAGGTTTAGTCATCTTTATTTAGACATCACCGGTTAAAGATGAAATTGCAAAAAATTTATACCATTGCATGCCTTTATGACAATAAAAAGTAATTTTCTGTGTTGTCGAAAGACCACTAGGACTATCAAAATTTCATATTGGTTAGATTAGAAGAACTACTTTTTTCTAGTCGAAGGTTCAACCCACAAACCTTCCGCTAATTGACTGAGCACCATTTGAGTAACTAAAATGATAAAGATTTTAATGAAATAAACCAACGAACGTAGAGTACATCATTAACAAGAAACAAAAATGTTGACAGCATTAAAATACACATAGTCTGATTGATAGTGAAATAATATTCTAGCATTATAACATTTTTTTCACTGAAGCCATAGTGAAATTGAACATGTCAATATAGGTTTCAAGTTTTTCATTCTTTACAATTAAAAGTAAGAGAAATAAAATCAAGAATTTCCTGGAATTAAATGTCTCGCCTGATTAGTTTTTGATCAGGTAGAAAAGCAAAATTACTTTATAACTTTCACATTTTGACATGCTGTTGTCCCCTATGACGACACTGGAAAAGTAACACCTAAGTCTCGCCTTATGAAAATGCCAGGCTCAACAAAAATCAAATTTAAATTCTTATACATGTAAAATTAGGTATATACACCTTTTTTACTTTCATGCTTTAATACTGAGATTGTCCCTTGATAAACCAACATATTACAGGCTTTGTCCATATTAAGATAGGGAATAACAGAAAAATACTGTTTATTATAGCAAAAAATGTTTTATACAGTTTTGATACTGACCCTGTATGAGTATCTGGGTTTTTTGTTATACCTATGGCAGACCTCCCTCTGGCCTTACTGCTATTGATCTTTCTCAACCTTCATTGACTGACTCTTGTCATCAAAGGGATATAGTATTAGTTGGTTCACCTGGTTCCAGGATAATGTGACTGGGGAGTGGTATGCTTGTCTATGGTATACTGACTCAGTTAGCTAGTAGCCTAACAAAAAGTTGCCTTTAGTGCAAACTAGTACAAGGCAGACCGTAATTCATACTCCGGATCTCATACACAAAGTTGTTCATGGATTAATGCTTTGAGATAAAATAAAATATCTTGTTGCCAATAGTTGAAAAATTGCTGATGCAATGTTAAACAACATTACAACCAACAAACCAACTTCCTTGGCTTTTGTACCCGGTATTCCAGTAGTGGATAAGCAACAAACTATATAACTTATAATGTGACCAGTGAGCTTTTTACACAAAATACTGATTAACAAGTTTATGCAAATATACTGCACAGCTGTCATTTAATATTCTGACTTAAAACATATATGCAAATATACTGCACAGCTGTTATTAAATATACAAAGATAACAGAGAGCTATCAGTTGAAATCACAACTGATTTTTCAAATCAATAAATAATTGAAGTTTTCTAGTCAATAACTTCATAGTGACTAGATTATGATCATTGTAATGAGACATAAGAAAAACTTAAATGATAATGAGTTGTGATAGAATATCAACATTGGCCAAACTTAAATGATAATGAGTTGTGATGGAATATCAACATTGGCCAAACTTAAATGATAATGAGTTGTGATGGAAAATCAACATTGGCCAAACTTAAACGATAATGAGTTGTGATAGAATATCAACATTGGCCAAACTTAAATGATAATGAACAGTTATGTAATATCTACATTCTACAATGACATAACTTAAATGATAATGAGTTGTGATGGAATATCTACATTGACATCAGGGCTCCACAAATGTCGGTACGGTCAATCGGCGGTAGGCAAAGAGTACTTCAACACCCCTCCCACCTCCCAACGATAGGGCAAAGGGTATCCCCCCTCCGCCCGCCCCGGAACACTTTGTTTTTTAATAAACACAAATCAGATAGGTAAAGATATAAACATTAAATTTTTATTTGAAAATATGGTGTTAAAGTATTGCTTTTATCTTTCCATAACTGTCCAGTCATTGGCAATGCAACAAAATGTCAATAAACAGTTAAACTGAATTCTGTTTGGTACATCGGGATATCTGTCGTTTTAATAATAAATTATAAGTTGATGTGTGACAGTGTCGCATATATAGATAAATGTTCATAAATACCGCTTATTAATATCTTGCAAATATCCCATCACTGGTAACTTAAAATAGATCAACATATAACATATACAAAAACCACGTGTAATGCCGTGATCATGTTGTTGTTAACCCGAAAAAACGGTCGTTATCAATCTAGTCAGTTCTTGTATATAGAATTCAGGGGAGGTTATTAACTATCTATAACTGGATCGATCAGGCACGTGTATGTTTTTGTATACAGGTGAAGCCACTAGTAATCAATTAACTTGTAAGGTATTAGGTAATTAATTACCTGTGAATAGGGAAATTCAGTGAATCGTGACACTGTCCTGAGTAATTTTATTTGTTAACAAGCTGGCATTAAAGAATTTTTAATCAGATTTTGTCTTATGGGGAAAAAAGCCGATTCGGATATTTTTCAAACGGCTTTTTTAAGTCTGAATCGGCGTTTTTTGCCAAAAATCGGCGTTTGTGAAGGCCTGATTGACATAACTTAAAAGATAATGAGTTGTAATAGAATATCAAAATTGGCATAGCTTAAATGATAATGAGGTTGTAATAGAATATCAACATTGGCCAAACTTAAACGATAATGAGTTGTGATAGAATATCAACATTGGCCAAACTTAAATGATAATGAATAGTTATGTAATATCTACATTCTACAATGACATAACTTAAATGATAATGAGTTGTGATGGAATATCTACATTGACATAACTTAAAAGATAATGAGTTGTAATAGAATATCAAAATTGGCATAGCTTAAATGATAATGAGGTTGTAATAGAATATCAATGATGACCAAACTTAAAATGATAATGAATAGTGATGGAATATCTACATTGGCCAAACTTAAATGATAATGAGTAGATAATTGACAAAACTTTAATAATAATGAATCCTGAATTAACTACAATTTTTTTTTCATTTTCATACTTAATAATTATAACAAGAAACATGTAAATGGTACATGTCATTTATAGAGCATATGGTCAATAACTAACCTTTTAAACCGCTGTCGTTGACAAGAATGAGATCAAATTTGGCCGCTTCATATCCTGTTATCATGTTATTTATCTTGGGATTAATTCCAACCTGTTTACCACCTGTAAAACCAAGACAAACATTATATATAACAATAACCAAACTCAAATGATCTTCATTATCACAACTCCAGATGTAACTCATTTACAATATATTGTTAATTTACGTAATCTACATCTATTATCTAAATTACCAGATATATTCTGTATGGCGCTGGCGATAATTTGCTTGTAATAATCAATGGATGACAATGTTATTCTCAATAATGAAATTCAAAGACTTGATTAATTGATACAAATTTTACCTCAATCTAATTTTCAATTTCTACAGTGTGAATCACCATTTCATTTACAAAATTGGGTAAAATTCTCCTTGCAGATAATAAATCATAATTAACCTTACTCAATGGACCTTAGCTTACATATTATTTTTTATCCCATCTACAATTCTTCAGACATGATTTTTCATTAATCTTTTCACAAGTACATATTGGCACTAAGCTAACCAGTTAAGCCAGTAGCTGAAATTCTAATTGGCTCAAAACCTACACTTTATACACTGTAATTACACTGATTCCTTTTTATAATAGAGGGATGTGCCAAATTTTACAAGATAGAGAAAAAAATTTAGTGAACAGGTCTCTATAATGGCCTTAATTCTGAATCCCTATTAAAATTGGATTGATTGATTGATTGAATCGGGTTTTACGTCCCAGTCAAGAATATTTCACTTATATTGAGATGTCACCAGTCATAGGTGATTTTTGACCTTTGCAGTGTGCTTAGGACATCGGCAGGAAGAGATCTTTAACATTCCTAAATGCCTAGCATTTGTCAAAAGAACAGTCACTACCAATTTTCAAGTCTTGGTCAGACCCGGTTGGGGTTCGAACATTGACCTTCCACACACAAAGTGAGCACTCTACCAACTGACCTACCATGGTGGTACCTATTAAAGTCGGAGTCATCTCCTATTGATTTAGCAGCCACACATAAATTATGTATCAGGCAACCATCAGTTTTTCAGTTTTACTTTGAAGTGATCACAAATCCAGAATTTTATAAAAAAAAATAATACATATGTGCACCATGAATTGGTTTTTAGTAGATCAAATCACCCCCAACATTTCACATACACCAAGTGGAAGTTAGGAATCAAACTCAACAAGGTAAATAGAAGCCAAGTTAGCCATGTTGATCAAATGTGTACGATTTCTTTTTGAAGGGCATTAAGAAACAGATTTCAATGTGGTCACAGTCTCATACAAAAGTATACCGGTATATAAATAAACCATTCAGATAAAAACCCATTAGATTGAGCACCTATTATATACACAGTGATCCAGAGTTCAATATGAAATATCCCTAATCACAAGTCTGCTAATAACCATGAATAAATGTCAAACACTACATTTACACAGATCCATATTACAAGATATTAAGTGATGAGGATTTATCCTGCCTTGAACTGACTAAACCAATTACTAGACATGTCAAAGAATGATTTATAAGTGTAAAAAATGGTATATAACAATATAATGCTGATGTAGCTTACAGAAAATTCCCTATTGGAACATTCTGAAGTCCTATCATTAACAGATATACACATATAAGTCAGCTTGCAATTGCCTTTCCACTTTTGACAAACACATGAAAAAGTAAAATATGATAAATTTTATCTTTAGACATGATTAAGATCTCTCTTATAGGAAATTTACCTTGTTAGCTTAAACAGTCTGTAGGTTTTTGAGAACATACATACTAATAGGGTTATAATCTGTTTTGGCTATTGAATTTATGTGTACGGATATTATTAATTGGCTCTGTTGCTTTTTTGTCTTACATTTTATATATATTCAACACTACAGAAATTGAATTTTGTCCAAAAAAATAATAATTTTTTTTTGCTGATTTGAATTTTAACATTAGTACTGATTATTTATTTATGTATTTATTTATTTATTTTTATTTTATTTTATTTATTTATTTATTTATTTATTTTTTTTTTGCAGTTTTATAACTTCTTTTTACATAAAGACAAACATGTATATATAAAGACCACACACAGGTCCTAAGAAATATGGACATCATGACAAGTAGTCTTTATAAAGAAGTAATTTGTTGTTGACTAATGTCTTTCTTTAGCCTATAGCTGGTGATGTCTTGATATAAGTGAAATATTCTTGACTGGGACATTAAACACCATTACTTCAACTCAACTCTTATTGAAAATGAAGCAAAAAAGTCCCAAAAGAACTGCTTAATAGACAGATGGTCTTTATATAGGAGTGGTTATTACAGCAAGTTTTAGTGCTTTTATACTGTAAAACCTTGAATGTATTTTAAGATTTCAAAATATGTAGCATGGTGACGAGCCTGTTGTCAACGTTTCAGGAAGGCATTATAATGAGGTTTTACTGTTTTTCACAGTTCTGATATCATTAATGGAAATCATTTTCATGTACATGCAATTGGAATGTAACTAAAAATGGACAAAGACGCAATTACATTCTTACAAACTGCCAGTATCATTTTTCAATATGACTCGGAAATTGATTTCTCTGTAACATAGAACAAGTCAGCTTATTAGGTTTTATAGATCTTGTAAGATAGTTATTTAATTACACACTCAAGAGGGATTGTGATGCACAATCAAACCATTACTCTTGTTGAATTTTTGCAGCAATTTTTTATTTTTTTAATTTTGTTAGAATTGAATAATTACCTCAATTTATGTTCAAATTAAAACAGCAAGTGTAGTTTCCATAGCAATGATGAAGCACACATTCTATACTAGATAATTTTAAATTTTCCAGAACTGAATAATTGCCTGTATTCATGTCCAGATTAAAAGGGCAACTTTAGTTTCCATAGCAACGATGATGCACAATCTATACTTGATAATTGTACAGTAATCAACATTTTTAACTTTAAAATAATGTATACAGATCTACCAACGAAGAATTTTGTATAGACTTTAGGTACTCATTATTTATCAAACATTACCTACCTATAAATAGTTTGGCATCGACTTTTGGGTATTTATTAATTAAGCTCTGTACAATCATGATGGCAGCATCCATTTCATCTTGTATACAAAAAAGAAGCTCAAACTGAAAATATAAAATTGAAAACCAAAATCAAAATTAAGATTTAGACTAAAGAGCAATACATGTACAAATATAGTTTTATATAATTTGAGATTTTATAACCCTGATTAAGCTGCTTACATTGAAAAAACAAATTGTTGGGAATCTAAAGACACCACTTCACATCATTTTATAATTTCATCTACTTAAGTGCACATCCAAAGTCTGGTGTTCATTTCATCTACTCGAGTGCACATCCAAATTCAGAAATTCAATAATAAGTGGTAAAGTTTCCACAAATTTGCAAGAAAAAAGGTTTAAACTGACATACTGCATGTTAACTACAAGTGCAGTATAGAAGTTTGTACAGTCTAACTTGTCTATAACGGCCACTTAAGGGAAGGAGCAAAAGTGGTCCTTATGGACAGGTGGCCCTTACATAGAGGTTTAAATATTGAGCATCACACATAAGACCTATATAGCTATGTCAGTAAACTAGAAGACCATATTATTTTAATATACTAGTACACTGTACAGTTAAAAAAGAGTTAGGTTTAGTGTAACTTATTGTGGTTTATGACATGTGCCAAACATGGAGACATCAGTAAACGAGCAAAAATCAGCATTAAGATGGATACTCTCGGGGCAAAGAAAATAAGGAAAGACCTTAACGCACCTAAAGGCACCTAGACATGAAGCATTAACAATAAACTGTAAAAGAAACGGAGTACAGTGGAAAAATTGGCACATGACAACAAAATGAAGAATGGCTGCTGGAAATATGTTTGAAGAGGATTAAGAAAGCAAGTATTACTGCAGAATTTTTTTACTATAAGAAACAACAGGTAACAGCTGTACAACACAAGAAGTAACTTCACTGATATACACTGGAAAAGGAACTAAAAATGTAATTGGTTTTGCAAAAATTCTGATGATTACCATGATTAAATGTGTGTACATGTGAGAAATTCTCAAGATCTCACGAATGTTTTCCTTCATGAAGATTACCCACTATCAAAATTACTCAAATCTTAACATGAATTTTTGGGATTCATTTTCCGAAATTTTAGCTCGAACACTCAAGTTATCATTTTCATCACTCTGAATTTATATGATATGATAATCATCATCTTCTACTTTCAAATAGAAAGAAGAAGTCTGCTGGCAGCCTGTATTACATAATGTTTAGTATTATCAATGTAATAAAAGAATTGTTAGTATGCTGGCAATTCCCAACGTATATAACTTGATCTTGCACATGTTATATTTTATGTTTACTGCTAAAATAATCAATAATATCTTATAGAGATTCAGACATTTTTATTATCTAAAATATCATGTCGGTATCTAACCAGTAATCTGAGCATCTTTACCTCGGCTTAAATATACGCCAAAGTTCTTATTTTCCAAACAATTTAATACACTGTATCTGAGAAACAGAATACATTTAACAGTTTTTAAGACATAACTGCATTTTATAGAAGATTGGGGTTTTAAATCACAATTTATTCAATTATCAATACCAACAATACATATGTCAAAATAATGTTTGGGGTTTATATATACATGTATATATACTAGTATCTCTCCACATGTTTGCTAGTCATATTGTTTTCAAGTATGCTTTTCTTCATTTTGGATGGGTGAATGAAATTTTGTTGTAAGTAAACTGGCTAACTTAGTGGAGTGGAGTGGAGTGGAGTAATGGTGTTTTACCCCCCAGGTCAAGAATCTTTCACTTATTTTGAGGCAGTCAGTTCTGCAATGGTGGAGGAAACCAGAGTGCCCAGAGAGAAAACCACCGACCTTTGGCAAGCGAACTGACAAACTTTCTCACACAAGGATCTGTCCCAAGTGGGATTAGAACCTAGGCAGTGACAGGCACTGTGATCCGTAAGCATGCTTTAGACCACTTAGCCATGAGGCCCCTGGCTTACTTAGTAATGTTTTTGTTGTTAATTTTCTATATCCTTCAATTTCAGAGAAATGGCATTCTTCTAACAATAAAAACTAAGTGTTTGTATATCCTGATGTCACAAACAGTGGGAAATAATAATAACTGATTTTAAAGCTGCATTAAGTTTTCCTAGGAAAAAATTTAAACGGTGCTGATCTAATAAATAATGTTCCTAATGAACAGTGTTACATTTGGTTCAACGATAAAAACTCGAATAAATACAGAAATAACAATAATTTCCCAGTGAGATGTAGCCTGTGGGATTTAATTTTAGAACATGGTTATGTAATAAAAACAACTTACAAAACGGTGAAATACGATAAATTAAACAGAAGAATTTGTCATTTGTGACTTTGTGAGGGATAAATAACACCACTGCGAATAAATTTGGATATTAATGACAGGCAATTAATACAATTTGTCAGGTTTCCGCTTTCATTCATTGGGATTCCCATACATCCATGCGCATGCCCTAAGCAAATAATAATATCGTTAAACATTGACCAACCAATTAAAGGATTCCGTTTAACAGCTAACAGAAATGAAATTTTTGAAAATGAATCTCACAGATCGTGATTAGAAGTTATCTTTTTTTTTTTTTTTAATATTTTTAGAAAATCAAAAAAAATTCAGAAAATTGAAAAACTTACGATAATGCAGCTTTAAATTACTGCAAAAATAATTGTTGAAATTGCAGAATAAGAAAAACATTTTTTTTTAAACAATATATAATGACTCAACTATTTTGAAATGGTCTTCCTGTTAATAGGAATGTCATGTCTTGGCACAAAAAAGACTTATTATAATGTGCTAATGTGCATTTTTCAGTTTGTTGTGCAAAGAATGGGTTGGAGTTTCACGACCCAGTTATAATTCTTTCATTTCAATTGAGGCAGTCATTTCTGGGATGGTGGAAGAAGTCAAAGTGCCTGGAGTGAAAATTCTTACACTTACATTACACTGATGTTGTCAGTTCTGGCTAGCAGAGTAGACCAGAGTGTCAAGTGAACTGACAAAATTCATTGATCAGAAACAAAAGTACAATAATAAAAAGATGAAAAAATGAGAGTAACAGACACAAAAGTCACAAGCAAATATGTCGACAAGTTGGTATACTAAAACAAAAATAAACGTTACTTTGGGTTAAAGAGACAATCACGTGTAATAGTAATCAGAATACCTGGTAGTTACTGGGATGACCATGAATATATGAGGTAAGAAAGGACAAGTCAGGTAAATATGTAAAATATCTCTCATTTTCATGGTCAGTGTCCCTAAAGGTCAATAGCACCAACTCCTATAAAATATTTACTAAATGACTAATCACTAGCCACTTAAGTCTTTCTTTTATGACCAATATCCTTATATCAGCAATAAAAAAATCAACATGTATCTGCTGAAAAATCAAGAGGATTAATGAAGGTGGCAGTACTTATTACTAGAGAAGAAAAAACTACATGGCTAAATGTGACACGATTTACTGGCATACACATACCATAGATGAACAGTACTTATTACACTATCTAGACTGCTATAAAAACTGAGGCCAAGTGGTCTAAAGAATTTGCATGCTGTTTGCAGCATCTCTCACTGCCTAGCTTCAAATCCAACTAGAGCAGTCAGTGTGAGAAAGCATAATGTAAGGGGAGTGGTATTAAACAAAAGGGAAGAGGAAAAACTGCATGCTTGAATGTGAAATTAACTCCTGGTTGATTTCCCATACTAAATATGACTGTTTCTGATTTTGCTTCCTTCAGAAGTTATATAGTGAGGAGTCACTATTACTGAAGTGTTTAAAAGAAATATCTACAAATCTCACCTACTCTTATCATCAAGGTTTAAACTCCATTTAAGAAGATTTTAGAGTGAGAAAGATTGTCAATTTGCTTGTAAAAAGTCAGTAGTTTTTTTTCTTGGCACTTACATTATTCTACTTCCTCGTTTTCTCCAACATAATCTGCTATGCATTAATTTAACAGTAAAATTCCTCTAAAATAGTACAATTTTTATATCTATGGTATAGTATGTGTACATACTGTCACTTACCGATATATGTTTACCCCCTTTTTTTAAATCAGAACTGACGAGACTAACCAATATTTTGATGATGGTTTGTCAAATCCTGTCTGTGTTATTGTCACAAAATATCTGTGAGACAATTTACTACATTTTTGTTTTTTTAAATAAACAAATCTAATTTCATAACAAATCTTGCCATTCAAAATTTAAGTGGTCAAATTATCCTTTCTATTTCCAAAGTTAGATGTTTATAAGTACTGAAATGTCAAACAGGATGAAAGAAAGTTAAATAAAAGTAAAAATAAAATAAATAAATAAATAAATAAATATTATTTATTTATTTATTTATTTATTTATTTTATTTTATTTTACTTTTATTTAACTTTCTTTCATCCTGTTTGACATTTATAAATAAATAAATAAATAAATAAATAAATAATGAAGGCCCATGGTTGTTTAAAAGACAATTAGGTGTTTTCATTAAAAAGCCTATACAATGGTAGAAAATTGATAATATTTCTGTAACAACCAAAATAATTAAATAATGTCATATCACTTTCTATCAGGGTATTAATGTTTATATTTAATGTCCTACAGCAAAATCCAATTTGGAATTTTATTTCTATAAGATTTCAAAGCATTCTTAACAAGAGGAGAGTCTTGTGTTACTGATAACCCAATATAAACAGAATACAACAGATACATGGCCAGGAGGTATTAGCTAGCTCCTGAGCTTGTTATATCAATTAATTATATCCATATTTCCTACCAAATATTGATCAATGATGATCGTTATTAGTCCAAAACCATCTGCTTCATCCTCAGTTCTCCCAGATCAATTCTACTAAATTACAGTAATCTTACCCAGTAATATCCACTCAGGAAACATTAAATGTATATAGCTCATCTGTGCCCAATCAATGATAAATTGAGGGTTTTACCAAGTCATAAAATCAAATTAATTTAAAAAATAGACATTGCCCATTTTTTTTAAAACTTATTTTTTGTAACTTCAGCAAATTTAAAGTACATGTGAATTATTAATTCTTGACATATTCCATATTTTGTGTATATCCACTTCAGGTAATTCTGCAAATATCTCCCCATATTCTATTAGAAATATGTATCTGAACAATAGAGCTGCAACGATATACCGGTATTACGGGTTTGGATAAGAAAAATACAATTATTGCGATACGGTTTACACATATCGGTTTTTGACGATACGAGAAAAAAAATAATAATCATTAGTCAAAGAAAGTTAAGCATGATCGCAAGGGTGTTTGTAACTAACATATGATCAATGGAAAAAGTTCCAAATGTGGATAGGATCTTATGCACAGTTGTTGTTACCCATTACAAAAGCAATGTGTAGTTATTTCCGAATGATAATAATAGCCGGGATCGGGAAACATTTTGGAAGATGAAGAATTCTATTTTTATTAAATTCACAATACGTGTTGGTATGTATTTTAATATGGAAGTAAAATATTGCAATATATTGCAATATGGTTTAACCCGTATCGTTGCAGCTCTACTGTACAATCCACCATTTTTTTATAAAGTGTGTCAAGAAGGTTCAAGGTCAAGTTAATCAGGTCATTAGAAAAAATAAAAAGATTTATCCTATACTGATTTATTAGAAAATGTGCCTTTTTAATTAAACTTCCAATATATGACATAAAATTTTTATAAGCATATGACAACCACACTCCACATCCAGCTGTGCTGAAATCAATAACTAGTATATATGTTTGTGTCCATTTATTAGAACCCCTATATCATTACTGTACAACAGGTGTGAAATATCCACATATAACTCACTACTGTCAACAGGTGTGTAGTAATCAGATCTTACTCAGCAACTAAAATTTTACTGACATGAAAATATTTATTATGATCACTCTAACAAAAGTGTTGTTTTTGTTTGAACCATTATTTCTATTTCCATTTCAACATAAAAACCACTGTGGTAGCACAGTTGGTAGAGAGCTCGCTCCATAAGTGGGGAGTCCTGGGTTCCAACCCCAACCAAGTCTGACCCAAGACTCAAAACTGGGTAGTGACCAGGCACTTGCATTACGAAATGAAGGTCATGATTCTTTCAGATGGGAATTTAAAATAAACGAGGTCCTGTGTCATGGTAGGCATGGCACCATAAAGAACCCCGTCATATAATGCCATTAGCGCAACAGACAGGCAAAGTTTTTGCACTATTTTTCTATAGGTGGTGATGTCTCGATATAAGTGAAATATTTGTGAATGGGACATTAAAAACACCAATTCTCAACTCAACTCTTCAACATACAGATCAACTTGAAACACAGGATAAAAAAATATTTTTAAGACTCACTGAACCCTTACAGTATGATAAATAGGTGCCTAGTTTAAAAGCCAGAAATACATACATTTGTGGACTTGCTATTCTATTTCTGAAATCCATGTACTGTCTAAAAGTTTTAAATTTTTATGTTATTCTAGCTAGAAAATTAATGGGTCAAAAGGAAACCCATTGGTATAAAATCTGATGGTCCCCAGCAGATTTTTTTGGCCTTAAAAAGCAGTATTATGGTGCTTATAATTGGCAAACTAGAAATCTCTCTCTCTCACAAACAAACAAACACACACACACACACAAACACACACACACACACAAACACACACACACACACACACACACACACACACACACACACACACACACACACACACACACACACACACACACACACATTCAATGGTAAGGATGTTACTGTTTGGACACTAATACTTTAAACAACCATAATAAAAGTCCAAAACTTACAACTAATTCTGAACATTTTTTAACATCAATAAAGACCAACAAAAAATTTAGCTTGGAAAATAAACTGCTGTGATCTAGCATCTTTCCATCAGCATAAAAATTGATTGATTTTTCTAGCAACATTTGGAGCATCTACTTGAAGATTTATTTGATTTTTTTTCTTATTTTATCTCTACATACACATAATTTTTTATAACTTTACTTTATTCAATAATATATATAAGAGCTATGGTATTATGTAAGCAACATCTGTTGATATTTGTTTTCAAATCTTAAATCTACATGTGGAGTACTGTAAATCTCTTAAATCTCATTCATACACCAGGAAGTGAGCACACACTAAAAACTTTCACTTATTGCAAGGTATTCAGTTACAAAATGCTGGAGCAATGCAGAGTGATTTTGGGAAAACCATGAAATTTCAGCATAAAAACAGACATACTTTTCTTAAACCCAAAAAGATTAACTACACAAATATATACATGCACATATATTATTGAAAACATATTCTGTCCAATTACGTTATTAATAATATTTCAATACAAGAAATTTTAAGAGCTTAGAGGTAAAGCATCTACCTTAAGAGTGGAGGATAGTGGGTTTTAAGTGTTTATGGCTTCCGTCTGTCAAGCGATGTGATTACTTAATAAACAACTTATCAACAAAAGTAATGATAATTCGGACGATGTAACAAAAGGAACAGATTGAGACCATGGATTTTAACTGATTAATAAACAAAAGCCTAATTATTAGATCTGTAGTGTTTATTGAAAATGATTGACAGGTGATAGCAAAGAATACTCGAGTAAAATAATGACCGATAAACATATTTATTTACGTGTCCGACTAACTGAATTCAATTTTAAACTAAAAATGTCCGACATGCTACATTTCACATCGGACAAAAATATTTTTTGTCGGACATGTCCGGCAAATATGACCGTTTCTGGACCCCTGGTTTTAACCCTGACCTGGTTTTATATAAATGATGTTAAAATTTTGAGATATTACTTTTTTACCCCATGCTCAGCATTAAGAGAGAGAATTGGTTAATTGACACAATATCAACAAACCATATTTAAGTTAAAACTGTGAGTTTTCTACATCACCAGGGAAAACACTTTCTACAGCTTTGAGAATGAACAGTATGTCATTCATTAATGAAGTCTAAAAAATCATAAATGTGTAACAGGAGGGAGAAAAAATGCAGGGTCGGACTGGGGATCGAACACGGGACCTCCCACACTATAGGCGAGTGCTCTACCAACTGAACTACCCAGACCGCTAAAAATGTTAATGATAAGTCTTAGAATAAACACTTAAAAAAACAGCCTAAAGAAAAGTCAATGAAGGGTAAAATTAAAAACTAAGGAAGAATAAATAACAGTAATAAGAGGAGATCATAAAATGATCAACTGCTGAGAAACCAATTGTCAAATAGCAGATTAAACATGTCTTCAGTTTATTGCTGCAGTATTGATCTTGTAACAACAAACATTCTGTTTACATGATTAACCACACCTATTACAGCATAAAGATACATCAAATAAAAGGCATAACCAGAGAAATTAATCAGCAAATGCATGTAGTTTTTTTTTTAAATTTTATTATCAATTACTAGTATATAGATGTAACAGACAAATGGAACTCTTTGTGTCTCTCCCAAAAAAAAAAGAAGATTTGATAGAAAAATTAGCTTGCACTGGCCAAAAGTCAGAGAGAGAGAGAGAGAGAGAGAGAGAGAGAGAGGAGAGAGAGAGAGAGAGAGAGAGAGAGAGAGAGCATTAATTAAATTGATCCATGAGAGAGAGAGAGAGAGAGAGAGAGAGAGAGAGAGAGAGAGAGAGAGAGAGAGAGAGAGAGAGAGAGAGAGCATTAATTAAATTGATCCATGATAGCACATAACTTGACACATTGTAAATATATCAGTCATTTATTTTTGCTGTGTATATATATATTTTTCACATCTCCAGGGCTAATATGACCAGAACAAAACTCTTCAGTATATATGACCTACAGGCATAATTCATTTAGTAGGGTTTCCAGGAATTTTTTATATATCACAAGAAAAATGTTGTTTTGATGAATCAATTTACAGTAAACTATATAGATGGTTATTGCTCTTTTTTGGGAATGCTAAAGTCTGATATATATTAGATACATGTATATATATCCCCTTCACATTTATTCCAAGCTAAATTGATAATAACCATGGTAAGCAATATTCTTTCTGTAATAATTAAAACATTTATTGGCCTACTGGTGAAGAAAACCAATACATCATACCTGTATTATGTTTATTGTGTTTCTAAAACTGCACTGTGTATAATTTTCAAATAAATGATAATTGTATGCACCTGTATGTAGCTTACTTTTTTCTGATTTTGTTAAAATGTTATTTACACATCTGTGGTATACATACATTAAAGTTAAATAACAGGAAGAATATACAATTATAAGGAAATTTAAAATAAAAATTTGTAAATGTAATAATACAACATTCCATTAACCAGCCAGCTCAAAAGAAGTGATTCTATAGTGTAACAAAGGTTAATTCAAGTACATCCAATGTGGTTAGAGTAAAGGTATTTCACACCCTTGTCAAGCTTTCTCTTTTACTTATATCGAGACAGTCAGTTCTAGTAAAAGTAAAGTGGGGAAAACCAGAGTGCCTTGAGAAACCACCAACCTTTGGCAATCAAACTGACAAACTTTCTCACACTACAGTACCATCTTCCTCTAAAACAGCATGATGATGATGTTTATTTTTTTTTATTTTAAGGTCATGATTACAATGACATATAGTAGATAGAGAAATAGATACAGAGAGAGAGAGAGAGAGAGAGAGAGAGAGAGAGAGAGAGAGAGATACAGAGAGAGAGAGAGAGAGAGAGAGAGAGAGAGAGAGAGAGAGAGAGAGAGAGAGAGAGAGAGAGAGAATCCCCTACAACATAATGATAATGATGTTTATTTTGCAGTCAGGTTTACAATGACATATAGTAGATTTTATGGCTGAGTGAAAACTGTAAATGTTTGGTATGTATGCCATAGATGAAGTATTAATCTTGTCAGTCTAACACAGATGTAGTACTTATCTCACAGGTTTTACTCATCAAACCCTGCTACTATCAAAATTCCTGTGGAGAACATCCAGTAGTTAAATTCCATTCATGAAAACAGATATAACACCAAGAATTATAGCTGTTATTTTGACATCCTGTATAGTACACTATGTACATGTTCAAATCTGAAGTACAAAATCTCTACTTTACAAAGCATGTATTTCAGTCTTTAATTACCGTAATAGAACATTGACCTTAAAGGTGACAATGAATATAGATACAAAGTTAGCACAGGTGTGTTGTAATGGGTTTTGAAGTAATTTAACATGACTCTGCATGTACTTCCTATTATGCAACATTTAAATATGTGAAGATATCCATAATGTAAAACAAGATCTCTAATCTTAGATACACACCCCCCAATATCAAAACTCTTAACATAAAATTCTGAACTTATTCCATATCAATTCAAGTCCTGGACAGAATCAATTTTAAAGATTACACTGCTTTTAAATGGACCAGCAATTTTAGAAAATCTTTCCTTTACACACACAAACAATCCTGCTTTTACTTTTCAAGTTTTAGTTACCTAACTCATTTAACCACATCTGAACCGATGTCCAATGTCATGGCAGGCATGGCACATTAAAGAACCCTTTCTAAACATTGCCCTTAGCGCACTGCAAAGGTCAAGATTTCTTCCACTTCACCTATAGCTGGTGATGTCTTGATATAAGGGAAATAATCTTGACTGGGACGTAAAACTTCATTAAAACAATCAATCAATTAACCACATCTAATATGAAATGGCCATCTTTGTCAGCTTGTTACAAAACCTGATCACTGATGTGACATTACTATCCTCTAGTTAGTATT
Source organism: Tegillarca granosa (assembly GCA_029721355.1). NCBI lineage: Eukaryota > Metazoa > Mollusca > Bivalvia > Arcoida > Arcidae > Tegillarca > Tegillarca granosa. The sequence goes on along the minus strand of CM056598.1, from coordinate 26,280,835 downwards.
ACACTATCCTCATATGACTGACTGACCAACAAGTAAAGACATCAAAGTGGTCATTTGGTCAGTAATAACAATAAAAATTACATAACCTTACCTCCTATCCTTACACATGTAACTTTAAACAAGAAATAATGACTTTTATTGTTCATGTCTACCAGGAAATTGTGTGACAATGAACATAAAAAACCCATTTTTTAAAACTGTGAAACATTCAACATATACATATATATATATATATATATATATATATATATATATATATATATATATATATATATATATGCAAGTACTTCATCTAGGTTTTTTTTTTCAATTCTATAATTTTTTTCTAAAAGGACAAATTTACTATTCTTTTTACAATTAATTTGGTTTTATCAATGAAAAATACATTTTAAGAAATAATTTTTTGACATCCATCTACAAGTATGCAGTATGCACTGGTACTCATGTACTCACATCAAAATGGTAATTACTAGAATTATCAGTACTGTATTGTGTACAATGTACTGGTATACTGTAAATGTAATTAATATTAGCATGTACATATTTCAGCACAGTTTACATTGCTGACTATTTGGCATAGGATTTAAATAAGCGCAAAACAACTTTTTAGACACAGACTAAATTACAAAATTATTTTAGCAGTGTATTTAAATGAGTGCTACTGTCCTAGTGTGAACATCGCTAAAATTAATACACTGCTAAAATTAGTATGTTTACAGTATATAAAATGTAGAGCTACTTACAAGAGGGATACTTTATATTAAAGAAAGTCTCTAAATTTTCAAATAAATGAGGGTCAACTCCAACCAATGGTTTGATGATAGAAACACCCGGTAATTCTTCTAATGGGATGGATGGATTTAATTTTCTGTGAAAGAGCCATTTTCTGAAAAATATCAAAAATTTTAAAATAAATTGCAGTAAATTTAAGCTTCTCTAAAAATCGTTAGAAATGCATGAAAACAATTGAAAACAAAATACTAAAGATTTTTACTGTTTTTTAATCTGAATTCTTATTCCTGTTTCTCCTCAAGCTCTATAATATTTTCTAGAAGGTCTGTTTATTTCAGATTATACCTGGAGATTATTAACTGGTCTACATGTACATATATCAAACAGACTATTAATTAGCTACTAATTTCCTGTAGGTACTTTGTTCAAATCATGTAGGCGATACTGTCAACGATACTGTCAACGTCATTTCCTCAAAATTCTATAGAAAATTGATAAGAAACAAAAATTAATACTTCATATAGATCTACTCAACATGAGAAAGATGTCTGTCTGCTTCTAGACAATCAATAAAGAAAAACTCTTAATAAATTCTGGTACATCTAATACTTCTATGATAAATAAATATAGATTTATGTAACAATCGGCACAAGGGACTTTATTAAAACCTCATTATTAGGTTCGCAATTCTGGTAACTAAAATAACAACATCTGTTTCTGAGTCTTTCTCAGATATTTTTTCCATATAATATTGTCCTTTAATTTCGGGACCACATTGACCCATTAATAAGGAATTTGCCTTCAAACAAACTGTCAAGACCTCAGGAATTTGATCCCAGTCAACCACAAGTGAGAAGAGATTTTTCAAAATTGTAGGCCTCTACTGGTTGGCTTGGTATAATGAACTAAGTGGTCTGAATATTTGTGGCAACACAGTCAAGTGTCCAAGAACAAGTAAAAAGTTACTATGAGTATGTACTAGAAAAAAAAAAAAAAAAAAAAAAAAAAAAAAAAAAAAAAAAAAAAAACTCGCAAAGCACATGGACATATGAACAACATTAAATCAAGCAATCAATATTTTAGATTAATTGTGAATATACAATTTTCAAATATCATGTTTAACATATGTCAATTTTTCAAAATCATTTTTGATTTACAGTTTACATCTTGGACTTGGTAATAGTTATACTGATTTCTGTAAAAATTCTGCCTTGCAAGCAAACTTTTTTCTCCATATTTTTTTCTCTCAACTGCAGCTTATTCCTAAGACATTACTAATAAATATTGTGATTTTTTTCTGCCATGAAAACATTCATTGCATGTTTAAATCAATAACAGTGATGAAAATGTTAGTATTCGTGAGCATTCAAAGAACAGCATTTTATTCATTACATTTGCAGCCTAGTTGTACCGAACAATGCTCCGTACACGACATACATGTATATCTGTAACTGGCAGTTGTTAGGAAAAGTCGTTAATTAATGATGAGTGAGCCATATGACAGCTGCAAATCCCTCATATTCAATTCATTAAAACATTTTACCATTTTTCTTTTCTGTTATCTTAATTTACATAATATGTACATCTTAAGAATGCTTTATTAAAACTAAACAAATAAAAAATTTAATAAATACTGGTAATACAGTAATAAAAAATATCATACAAATGTTAAAACTGCTGTCTCTTTGCAAGTGAACTGACAATTATTTTTTTTCACACTTGGATCTGCCCAGATTGGTTTCGAATCAAGATGTTGAGAGGCACTGTGACCCAAATTGTGCATGTTTTAGTCCACTAAGCCAGTTAAAAACTTTTTTTTTTTTTTTAACAATGCTTCGATTTTTGTTGTTTTCCTGGAAAACCTGACTAATACAGGTATATCAAATATCGGTTAATTGTATATACAAAAATGTATATATAAATGTTTGCTATGATTCTGGGACTTTTCCCCTACTAAAAGTTGAAGCTTAACAAAATCATTGATTGCTGTTCATACATTATGAAAGACAAAATATGCTCAGTTGTTTACTTTTTCTACCACATGTTAAAAAACAATCTGTTGCAAATTTCAGCAGTAAAACCAAGAAAGAAAAATTATAAATAACAGCATTAAAAAAATAATAGATTATGAAATCAAAC